>JANSTU010002438.1:0-18564 GCA_027564075.1 Bolitophila hybrida
AAAAATGTTCCAGGTCGATTTTTACTAGTAAAAATGTTCCAGGTCGATTTTTACTAGTAAAAATGTTCCAGGTCGATTTTTACTAGTAAAAATGTTCCAGGTCGATTTTTACTAGTAAAAATGTTCCAGGTCGATTTTTACTAGTAAAAATGTTCCAGGTCGATTTTTACTAGTAAAAATGTTCCAGGTCGATACATAAAATAATATATTATATAAATTGACGTTCTGTTAATTGTCGTTTTCTGTTAATTCTTTTTTTTGGTTGAATGGTTTTTTCTGTGAATTGTCGTTTTCGATGAATTGTATTTCTGTGAATTGTCGTTCTTCCAAAAAAATGTACACCATTTAAACTAGTAAAGAGGCCAATCATTGAAAATGCGTATGTTGAATTTTGTGTTTATTTATATTTATTTATTTTTTTAATTTTATTATTTTTTTTCTTCTAAATATTACGAAGTAATTTTTACCGAACATTACCGAACAAATGGAACTTTTCGTTAAACAATGATAAAAAAACGATGTTATAAAAAAAACAACGATCATCCTCCTAATAACAATCTCTCAATAAATATTACTACGATCAACTTCTGACAAAGGCTGTTCTTTATTCTGACGACGTCTAGATCGATGACAACGATCGCGATCGATACTATTTAATTTGCACATATGCAAAACGATTTTTTTTGTATACATCATACCTATATAATACAGTTATGACTTATAAATGAGTGTTTGCGTTTGCGGCATGTGTGTGAGTGTGTTTGGCAGCGGACGAACGTCTGGGTGCGCACGAGTTTATACTTTCTTCGTGTTTCCTTTTATATATAATATATAGGTATATAAAATGTGTAAGTATAAGTATTTTATTATCAAAGCATATATAGTATATATATATAAATGTGAAGTGCAGAGTTTAGATGTAGTCCCGTTTGTCCGCGAGACAGGTCGCACGCGTTTCTCAATTTTTTTTCTTCTGTGGGCATTTTTGTACAAATTTGCGCGTGTGCGTTTCGGCATCTCTCGTGTTGAATTTAGCAAGAGAGTTATCGAACAGAAGGAGAGCGAGAGTAGGAGAGCGCACGCAATCGAGAGTGATCGTGATCGCGCGGCAAAGCTTTTACGGAATCGCCAGCAGCGTCAAGCACAAGCTGCAAGACGCGATTGCCATTCATCGCACAGTACACTTCCACGGCTCCACATCGTTTATAAAGTCCTCAGTCGAAGTCGGCGCGTTGCAGAGACAGCACACAGTGTTCGCCGCAGTGTGTGTCCGTCCGTCGTCGTTGTCGTCCACCCCCGTGCACCGTATTCTGTGTTTAATATTTGATGGTGTCTTTTGATTACAAAGTCCTCGTTTCGATAGATTTTGATCGCACGTCACGGCTTAACTTATAGTTCGCAGTGTGCGCGACGATCACGCAGTTCGTCGATCGCGTTGTGCGGCATTATATTAAGTGTTGTTTTTTTTTGTTTGTAATTAAAAGTCTCTCCGTATAAGTTCCAATTCGCAAGAATATAATCGCCACACCGGCCCAAAAATTGTGTGTACGCCTACACGCACGTGCATGCGCGCGCGCTTTCGTCGATCGGCACCAAACCGCAGGTACGGCTAATCTAATTACTAGTTTTTTTTTTAGTGTGTGTGTGTGTGTATGGTTATTAACACTTTTTTTTTTTGCTAGACTAAAATAATACTCGTCATTGTCATGTAGACCGTGTGCCGTTGTCTAATAATTATTACACAATAGTAATTATTACAGTGTTTGCGTTATTTGCGCTAAAAAAGTGTTCAAACATTAGCGAGTTATAGATAAAAAAAGGCGCACGGGCTCGAGCGAGTACATAACGTAATAAAGCGAATGTGATTCTATGCGCGAAGCTTAGATAAAAGTTGGGGAAGATCGTATTTGGGTAAATAAGTCGTTTTTTTGTGCTTGTTGTTCTTTAATTGGTATCTGCTGTGTGAGCGTTTCGTAATTCGCACGCACACACACACACTTACTGCTATGGCACTTTTTCGGTGGCAAGGTCTTTTGTGGCTCAAGCAAATGTGTCCACTGCAGCACAACATTTATAATATATGAGATTCGTCAAACACTTCAGAACGAAATGGACTTGTACATGCGAATAAGAATCCATTCGCACGCGAATTACAATGTTAGCGTCTGCCCATCAGGCGCCAATCGCAAAATGTTTGACGGGCAAGATTTATGCGATTTGATTAAATTAATTATAATTTCGTCTGCAATTTATATTAGCAATAGTTCATGTGTGAAGTTCATACAACATTGCATCTTGCCTGGCTGGTTCTATGCGCGCGTGCCAATCGCATAAATAAACTAAGACGTTTGCCTAGAAAATCGTGTGTGTGTGTGTGTGTTGTGTCTGCGAAGAATCCTGGCGCGATGTAGCGAGATGATTGAAATTCGATAACACAAAGCTCTTCAGAATTTATATATATTTTTATAAGCTCACCAATACATATACAATATTATTTTTTTATAAGAATACATACACGCCACATTACGGATGAAATGATTTATAACTGAGAAAAAAGGTAAGTGACACATTCTTAAAGCGATCGTTTTCTTTAACACACACACTTACATTACAGTAGAGTATGCCCATCGCGTATCATATGTCTTTTAGCATATATAATTCTATATACACAAGTTTGTCTATCTGCTAAATACAAACCTCGTACGATGTGTGTATTTAGTTTTTTTTTTGCTTAATCGCTCGCGTGGTTTTAAAAAGTTCTGTTCTTTTTGTATTTGTTGTTGTTGTTTGATGTGTGGTGGTGCTCGTTTTCCAATTGAATACACGTCTTCGCGTGTGCACAGGTTTTTCTGTCGATTCGACAATTTATTCCTTTGGGCGCGCGCGTTCATCAGACATACACACATACATTTAAACCCGATATTTATATATATTATATAAATGGAAAATAAATTACTTCAATGAACGTGTTTGTATGAGTGTGAGCATAAAAACTATATACACCGGCTGTGTACACTTACAGCACACACACACACACACACACACACACACACACATATATATACACTCACAATGCGCCGGTTTGAGCACATTTCTGTGGTGTACACGTTTTGTACAAACTTATGCATATTTTAATCTTTCACAGAAATTAAGGTATAAACGTGAACGCGAGCGAACGACCGCAACACGAGATATAAGCGATTGGCGGGCTCGACTTTGCTAAAAAAATCGCCGTTTTGTCGCATAATTGTATAACATTTTATATATACAATATACATATATCAGAGAGAGAGAAAGCCCTTTGGCTGTGTATTACATAGCACGCATCGTTTGCGCGTCGGTGTCTTGAAGATTATATGCGCTCGCGCGCGCGGAAACGGCAATGTTTGGCAAGAAGTTTGGATCGGGTTGACAGTATTATAAATGTGTGACACGATTGGTAGTTTTATGTTTTTCTGTTTTTGAAGGTACTCAAAGCATCATTATATAATTAAAATTGGACGTTTTCTGGCGAGATTATGTTTTTATAATTTTTTTTTTCTTATCGTTTTTTTGTTGGAGTGCGGTGTATCATAAAGTATCCACCTACCTGTATTTTTGAGGTTACTTTTAAAGAAACGAGTGATTTTGTTATTTATTGTTTCAGAAATATAAATAACGGGATTGAATAATATTGAGAAAATCGAAAAAATGAGCGAGAAATACGAATTGTGGGTTTTATGAGATTTGTTTTTACAATTAACTTAAATGTATTTCAATGGTGCTAGTGTGTGTGCCCTACAACATTTTCTGAACGAAACCGAGTTTTGTCGAATGGGCCCGTAAAAACACACAACCGTTTGTATTTTAAATGAATTCAGATGCAGGGGCGATTTGAGAAACCCCGAAATCGCGCAATTTCTCATTTGGAGCTAACTAAAATTACTGGTCTATATTTAAAAAACAAAACACAGAAACAATTGATGCTCTCAAAGTCAACATAACGGACGCCATCCTGCTAAAAATCAGCCAGATTCTTGAGACAAAGTCATCGAAAATTTGAACTCCAGAATACGTATTACCAAACAAAGCCATCGCCGACACTAGGACAACGTTATATTGCATACTTAATGCCATAAAATAATAGAGCGAAATGCCATTTTAAAAACAAACCGAATCTCACTGAAATACTTTAACGTTTTTAATATAACGAACAGATCAGCACCCTGATTATCTAAACACACCAAGTAAAAAGTATAATGTGATTTTTATTTTGAAAGTGAATTTTCTAACACTTTTAACAAGTCAACCTAGTTTAGTTGTTTAATAACACTAACAGTGCGATAATCTGGAAATCTCTTTAACTATTAGATAGATTGCACTTCCTCGCTTTGCTATGAAGGAAATAAACCATCTTAAAAGATAGCAAAAAGTTAAAGTTTTGGCTATTTCAAAAATATGTTTAATTATGGGGAAAGGTTTTTTTTAAAAAAAAATCTATATTTAGACATTTAAAAATTTTTATCACATAAGGGTCTCCCAATTAGAACTCAATTTTTAATTTGATAAAAAACACGCATAAAAAACGTTAAATATTGCCTATATATCATATTCCAAGCCAAAAATGATAATATTTGTATATGTAGCGCCATCTATGATAATTTATTGTTACTAAATAAGACATGTCATGTTTATTTGAATAAAAATAGATTATGTTTTAATCACCAAATATTTCAAATAGCATCCAACCATTTAGCGAAACTTTAGAATTTAAAAAGGTTGTCCTTGGAAATTGTATCCAAATGAGAACACAATTTTTAATTTGTTAAAAAAACATGCAGAAAAAGTGCTCGTTACGTGGAAACTTTAGAATTTAAAAAGGCCGTCCTTGTTATTGTTATAAGAACGCAATTTTTTATTTAGTAAAAAGGAAACGCAGGTAAAGCGTTCATATTTTGACATATTCATAATATTTTAAGCCAATATATTAAAAAGAATATTATTTATAAATAACGCCATCTATGAAAATTTAGTGTTACTAAATAAGGCACGTAATGTTTATTTGAATAAACATAGATTATGTTGTAATCACCAGAAATTTCAAATAACAACCATCCATCCATGAGTAAACATTGTAACTTTAGTATTCAGAAAGGCCGTCCTTGTAAAGGGTGTCCTAATGAGAACAACATTTTTAATTTGTTAAAAAAATACAGAAAAAGCGTTTATTTTTTAACCTATTTATCATATTCCAAGCCAAAAAATATAATATTTATATGTGTATAGCGCCATCTATGACAAATTATTGTTACTAAATAAGACATGTCAATCTGAATAGAAAGAGATTATGTTGTAATCACCAGAAATTTCAAATAACATCCATCCATTGAGCGCCATCTATGAGTAAGCATTGTAAGGAAACTTTTGTATTAAATAAATACCGACCTTGTATTAGTGCTTTTTAAATGTTTACAAAAACAATCAGAAAAAAACTGTTTTTGTTTTATTTTTTGAATCAAATTTTAGACATTTAAAGCTTTTTACCACAGAAGAGACAGAAGAAACATACAGATAAATAATAGCAAAAGTTAAAAGTTAAAGTTTTGAGTTTGGTTTTAAAAAAAATGATTGGTAATTCTATATTTAGACAGTAAAAACTTTTTACCACATAACTGACCAGTTATTCGTATTTTGACCTATTTCTCTATTCCAAGCCAAACATGATAATATATCTATATACAGCGCCATCTATGACAAAATTATTGTTACTAAATAAGATGTCTTGTTTATTTGAATAAAAATTGATAATGTAATGTAATTACCAGAAATTTCAAATAACAACAATCTATTTAGCGCCATTTATGAGTACAGATTCTAAATAAACTTTAGAAATTAAAAAGGCCATTGTAAAGGGGACCTAATAAGAACGCAATTTTTAATTTGGTTAAAGATATTCGCAGAAAAGGCGCTAATATTTTGACCCATTTATAATATTTGAAGCCAAATATGATAATATTTATATGTACCTATAAATATTCTATGACAAATTATTGTTACTAAATAAGAGATTTTGTTGTAATCACCAGAGATTTCAAATTGATTCAAATCCGTTTAGCGCCATCTATGACTAAGCATTGTAAGGAAAGTTTAGTATTTAAAAATACCGTCCTTGTAAAGGGTGTCCTAATGAAAACGCAATTTTAAATTTGTTAAAAAACATTCAGAAAAAGTACTCATATTTTGACCTGTTTATCATATTACTAGCCTAAAATTATAATATATCTATATACAGCGCCATCTATGACACATATTTGCTAGTAAATAAGACATGTCATATTTATTTGAATAAAAATAGATTATGTTCTAATCACCAGAAATTTTAAATAACAACTATCCATTTAGCGCCATCTATGAGTAAAGATTGTAACTTTAGTATTTAATAAGGCCGTCCGTGTAAATGGTTTTTGGTTTTTCGGGGATTTTTTATATTTTTATTGAATTATAAAGTAGACATGTTGCGATTAAGTATGGAATAGAATATCCCGCAAGTTACCCTCGCAGCCTCGCGACTCTGGCCCTTTTCATGAAATTTTCGATATTTGCGGCTCTATCTCACCGACGACACATTGGATCTCGGCCTTGTGCTCAGGAATTGTTTGCGGTTTATTGGCCTATGCCAACATGAGATTTAACAAAACCCCACAGGAAGAAAAAGCAATGCGTTAAATCGCCAAATCTCGGTGTCCAGTTGACATCGGAATTTCGTGAGATGATTCGGCCTGGAAATTGTTGCTCCAATAAATCGATTGTTACATGCGCAGTTCGCGCCTTCTTGCTGGAACCACATATCGTTCAGGTCCAGTTCTTCCATTGAGTCCACAAATCCGGTATCATGGTGATTGTTACATGCGCAGTTCGCGCCTTCTTGCTGGAACCACATATCGTTGGTGACCGTTGACCATTACAGCATTTCCAGCCTCATTTTCGAAGAAATACGACCTAATTACGCCGCCTGCCCGGAATCCGCACCTGACAGTGGCTCATTGGGGTGCATTTGTTTCTCTTGGATAACGTGCAAATTCCAAGACCCAAATACGACAATTTTGTTTGTTAACAAACCCGTTCAAATCAAAGTGTGCCTCAAGATGATTTGCTTTGAAAAATCGGGGTCCAGTTCATTTAGCTCCATAACCCTCTGTGTTAGCTGAATCTTGTAGGGATGTAAAGGTGGAGGCCCTTCATTAGAATTCGCTGCATTGTGCGTCTCGGAATATCAAGTTGTTGCGAACGATGCCGAATAATGGTACTTGGAAACACTGACGAGCAAAAATTCCACGAAGTTTACCAACTGTTAATGTGTAACTTGCTCTTTCGTGTGACAACTGTCAAATATCAGAGCTGCTACTTGCATAGAATCTGTTTTTATGTTCTATAATTCAAACAAATATAACATTTACGCCATCTATGATAAATTACTGTAACTGAATAGGACATGTAGCTGCTAGATTTACTAGATTTAGTATTATATATATTTTTTTTTTTTTCAGATGTATTGAGTTGTAAATTTTTAGACTTTCACATTGACCTAACTAGACATTATACACTGGTCTAAAGTGACTTCTGTATTTTATGGTTTATTTATGTTATCAACAAAAAATGAATTTAAAAATTATTTTAATACAAATGACTGAATATGAAAAGGATTTTTTATGGAAAGAACGGCTGTAGCACAGCGCCATCTATAAACAATCACATCAATTAAATAAGACGGGTTATGTCTATAGCGATTACTTAAATCAAGAATTTCGAATTTTATTAAGCAAAACTTGAAATCATAATAAATTTCTTTCTTGTTAAACTCCCATTTTCTTAATAGGATTAAATAAATTGTTCAAGTGTATCGAATCATCAGTTTTTAGTGGGTGGTACTAAAAAAAATTACAAAATTTCGCTGTAGTATTTTTTCTATTATAATATCTCTGTAACGATATAAATTTTGCTCTTACAAATTGTATGATTACCATAAATAGCGGTAGTAAACAAATCCGTGTGGTTGGCTCTAAAAATTGATATATTTATTTATATATCGGATCCATTAATCAATCTGAATTTTCGCTGGATCTCTTAAAACTCTCAAATACAATTTGAATATGAATTATATTAATCACAAAACTCATTCACCAACGATCCAACATATTCAGATCGCTCTCACAATTCCACTTTGACTAATCGTTGCAAATATCTGACGTGAGCGTTAGTGCGTAGGATGCGCCACACCGTGGGACAGATCAATCATCATTTTGCTTATGCATATGTCTGCGATTAATGTAATTTACTCGCTTCCCTTTTCGAGAAGAACCTTACTTACGAATAAAATGTGCATATGATCACACGATATTAGACACACACAAAAACATATGTAGAGACGAACACATAATATACATAAGCACTTATTTATAACTATATAGAATTATAGATATTTGAATATGCATGTATAATTTTCAAATTATAAATTCAGCACAAAAAAAAAACACAGATCGAAAACACAATCTTAAAAGATTTCTGGTGAGCGAACGGTGGGCTGATGCTGCTGCCGCATGGTTTGAGAAGTTGCGGATCTCCTGAAAGGTCAACTCAAAGTTAATATTTTGATGGGTGTGTGCACGCTTTTACGAATATTGGAATTGATTAATAGTGCAGAGGTATTTATGAAGCCATGCAAAGGAATATATTATAAGTGGGTCTCTCACTGTCCATGTGTGTGTGTTTATGTTTTTTGAATGCAAAAATTGAATGCACGGAATGCGATACTGGGAAACGGCTAAGCGCATTGATATAAATTTATAATTTCGCTGATCGCGCGCGCGAGCATAGGCAAAATTAATTAACAAATGTCAGACGGCACACGGAAAGTTTTTCGATGTATACATGCAATAATAATAATAATAATAATGGGAATCGGATCAAGAACGGTCGGAATGCCTCTTGGGAGTAAAACAATAACAAAAAAAAACAATGGTAACATGTGCATTGGTGACAGCGGTGCAGACCCGCCGCGCCGGTGACCGCTGTAAAATGTGCTCGACTAAATGCCACACACAATATATAAATGTACATGTATAGTGTCTGTCTAGTGGAATGTGACCTGCCTTTTTATTGTATCATGTATTTGTATTTATAATCCACTCTTGGCGCTGTCACCAATTGTGCAAGGGTTATCTTACAGTCAAATCGTGAAATTAGTTAATGCAACTGCTTCATGGTCCACAGTCACATTTTGATTTTAATCGCTTTACATTATACTATATAAAGGGTGATCCAAAGAGAATTTTAATGAAATTTATACGATTTTCGTAAAGTGTCTGGTTTCCCGAATATCAAGTTACATAGAGATTTCATGTTGACTCACGAAATACTAAAGGAACTCTACTTCTTTCTTCTTGTCTTGTTTTATTTGCAAAGGCTTAGTCAAACTTCGGTGACCATATTGTCAGCTGAATGAATAGACAATTCATCGAATGGACAATTAGTCGAATGGGCATTTTCAATGAATACTCTAAACGATAATGAATTAAGACTGATTGCGTAATACTCTTGACAGATTCTGAGTTCTTCTAACGTGAGACACGCTCACTAGATGCGATCTATGTCTTTACTGTTTGATGGCACAACTCGTTACGATTATCAATGCCATTTGTTAAAAATGGATGTCATTGTCATGAATTGCTTGTTAATCCATCAACATATATTATTGCGGCGTCAAAATACCTGCACGTCTTTTATCGACACAGGTCTTTCATTGTTTCTATACTGTCAAATTGTTCACTCATTTTTCATTTAGTTTCTGCAAATTTCCTCATTTTTGAAATGGACAGCTGCCAAACATGAGCGTCGACAGATCGAAAATAACCAATTGGATCACCCTATGTTATCTATTCATAATTTTCTTTAAAAATCTATATGTTTGTTTGTTGTTGGCTGCTAAATTGCTGCTAAAATCAACGTAATTATCTAATTAGTGTTGAAAGAACTACTTAACGCTGACTTAGAGGGTTAGCAGGTCATCCGCTGGTGAGCGATGATTAGACTTAAGCAATAACTTACCATAACGATAAACACACACATATACCATAAATCTTAAGCGAAATGTTAGGGCAGTCCGCGAGCGCCTGCCAATTATAATACATCTCCCATAAAATCTTTAATATACATTGTTGTTGCCATAACAAAATGAACTTTCTTCGACTATTTAAAAATAGTATCGGTAATTTCAAGACGATAGTCCAAACAATATTCTATTTCCGTGTACACATTTTTTTTAATGTATTTTCTAAAAATAACCGTGGGCATTGTTAAGCCACGACAACGACGACTAGACTCGGTGTCGACGCACCACCGGTTTTTCCACGATTTTCTACTTTATTCACACATTCGCAGAGCTGTCAAATGTCAATGTCTGTGTATTAGTTTTTCGTTCCGTCTAACAATAAAAATGTCAATTATAAGCCTTTAATCTTTTAATAGTTCTACTGCGCTTGTTTTGTTTTAAACGAAATTACGTGTTAAACTTATCACTAGATTCTATTCATACCGGACAGAGATTAGTGCTTTCTTTGTCTGTTTATGCTATACTATACACACTAAAAAATAAATGTATTTTTCTTGTTTATTTATAATTTTTAAAGTAAGAAAATGCTTAAAAACAAATATATCTATATATTTGCAATGTCACAAAATATCTTATCGTAGAATATAATTAAAAAACACTAAATAAATAATCAATGTATACTCAAGAAATCGTTGACAGTGGGTTCGATAGATTATATATGTAATAACTGTAAAAATACATGCACTACGCATTAAATTTTGCAAATGCAACACAGCCCAAAAAAACACAATTGGACTGTGGACAAAATTGCGGATGAGAAATTAATTAAATTCAATGTCGCACTATTCTCGCATGTTTGTGTGTGTATTTTTTTTCTTTAAACAGTCACACAATGTGTACACATAATAATAATATAACTGTATATTTAGGTGCTAGTGTATTTAGTCGAGATTATATTTGGATAAAAAGTTAATTAGAATTATATGGTTTTGGTTACCCAGTTTTATTATGTGATTGTAGTAATGAAAGTATAAAGAATTTGTAAATTTAATGTTGGTTTAATAATTTGTGTTAATGAAATAAAAATTGGTAATATGGATGGCTAAGTAGATGGCCAAGTTTGTCAAATGTGTAACAAATGTAATATTCTGCGAATTTTTACGATTCAAGCTAGAAAATGTGTCAGTTTTGAAGAAAGAATATTACTCGTAGGAAAGACCTATACTTCTTATTGAACTTACGGGTCTATACATAAATGCCACAGGCCTTGTCAATTCCAAAGAAGATCATCAGTGCATTATATTATTCATGTTATTTCCTAGTATATACAAAAATAGATTATTTGGTGTTTTTTTTTATTTATTTGAACAAATTTAATTTATCGGTTTATTTTTTACATAATCATTAAAAATTAATTACATTTAGATTGATGGTATTTCTGCACATTTTAATTGCAGAATAGGTCAGAAGCTATCCGAGTATGTGTAATTTTTAATTCGGTGAAATTGCTATCGCGAGTGTTCAGTAATTTAGATCAATTATTTAAATTTGAATTTTGTTTTTTTTTACTATGTGATTTTCAAGTATATAAAAATATAGATTATTTGGGAAAAAAATAAAGTATTTTACTGTTTTTAAGTTACCTCGAATTAGTTTATTATATATGATTAAAAACATTCATTGATGGTTTTTATACAATTTTTATTTACTGAAATAGGTCTGAAGCTATTCTGTTTTTAATTCGCTGAAATTTCCATTTCATATTTGTTAACTTGTTTAGGCTAACTTTGAGAGTACAAAAAGTTTGATTTTTTTAGATTACGTTACAAATATTTTGTCGAATGGGCGTTAATGTCGAACCTTTCAATATTATGTTATTGATATTTTAAAGGCGACCCAATCGATTGCTAGACTCTCTAGACGTTGCTAGACTAAAAATCCCTGAGGTAAAGCAACGGTTCTGCAGAGAAAAGTGGACTAGGGCAGCTCTGGTAAACAGCAATCAACCACTGTCTGGAAGGTGGAAAAACACATTGTCACGAAGATGTCGACTCAATGCTGCAGAATCTTGCAATTTCTGCAAGCCTAGTCGGCCTTCGGATCAACGCAAAGAAGACGAAGGAAATTCGGCTTTACACAAGCGAACGAACACAAATCTTTCGACAAAATCCGATGCAAATTGAACTGTGACACGTGCAATGACGAATGGAGGTAAGGAGTGCTACAGAAAAAAACGCATAACTTTAAACCGATATAGCTAAGAAACTACTTGATCATTCTTACAGATTATCTCATACATTGTGCCGATCGATCCATAAACCGTGTGCATAACAACTCTGTTAAATCAATTATTATTCACACATTGTTTGGCCCCAAAAACTCTATTTTGCCTGCCACAATGTATATTCAATTTACCGCATTCACCCGCAAAACCCATCCAGTCCACTTTAAATATACACACATTAAATGCTAATCCACATAATAGTTTCTCGAAAGAAAAAAAACGCACATTATTATGCAAATTCTATATAAAATTCAAATATTTTCACAAAATGTTTCCTTTTCATTTTATAAATATGGAGCGAACACATCAATAAATCGCACATTATATCTGATTGATTCAAGAATATATTTGTATAATAGTTATTAAGTAGCAACAGGAGGTAAATAACCTGGTGTGTGGCAGGCAGTCAGTCAGACGCATATGTATGTATTGTATGTGACTAATTTAATAAAGTATATTTAAATGTGCCAGCAAAGCCGAATATTAAAATGTCATAATTTATGTGCGCCCAAAAAAAAAATGTATTTATACTTTTGATTATTCAATGCAAATATTATGTTAATCGAATATGGAATTATTACATTTTGCAAAAAATACGAATTCGGTAATTTTTAAATTTGATATGATCATTATTAGGAAACCAAAAGTGTTGGATTACATAATGTCAAATTATTGGAAGTGTGATAAACAAGAATTTTATTAGTGGACAAAAAAAAAATACATCGAATAGATGGCGAAGGTGTCGAAAACATTCACTCTCATTTGGTATGATGTTTGTGTGTATTTGTGCGTCACTAATTCATCAGCAATTACAAATAAACAACCAGAAACAGCGGATATGACAACAGTGTCGTACAAGATGCCGTGTGGCACGACGTTTGGCATCTTAGGCCGAATATAGAAGTATAGATGTTGTAGTTGATGCGTGCTCGTTGATTTGTGGCTTCCGTTAAAGTCGATTAGGCACGTTTCTGGACGCGTGACGACAATTTTTATCGTGTTCTTACTATGTAGCTGAAATAATAGTATGTCACGTTTGCTGTAAGGTAGGGCATTAGAAATAAGGTGACTAATATTAGTGTGCTTTAAATAGTTTTTGTTGTTGTTTCATATACGACCAATATGGTATGCAATTAATAAATCAATTATGATGGTTATATGTAGAGTGTAGAGGTTAGTTAGTTGTATATTTCTTTTATCTTAAACAACTCGAGAATAAATTATAAAATAACATGTTTTATGTGACATATCACGAAAGTTGTTTTGAGCTGTGGATACGCCCCCAACTTAAATTCTCCAAGTATTCTACAAATATTAATTGATTTCTTGTTTTGAATTACAAATAAGAAAGCGGTCCTCTAATTTGACCGGAGTTACGTTATCGGTCTGGACAACAATTTGTACGCACCGACCAATTCCCACAAGGAATTGTGTCATGTGTCGCTTGCGTAGTGCGCATTTTTTCGATGCGTTAAAGGTCCAACGCGCGATAAATGCTATTTAACGCACTGTCATTTTGTGCGTAACGTTGAAAATTGATGCCAACACATGCGCATATGTCAAATATAAATATTTACCCAATTGTCCAAGGAGCCGAAAATAGCGAATCCAAATTGTCTTTGAAAGCCGCTTTCAAGTCGATCCAAACCGGCTGATTTTCATATAGAATGTCCGGAATATTCGCTGGTTTCATATTACAAGAATTCGATTTTATGGTGATACCAGATGCGACCGACAATTACGCCACTGTGGATCAAAGATGGCCTCTTCTGCAAGAGTGATGCCTTCAAGCGGTCCAGTTGTTGGCAGTACAGGTCCGAATTGAGTGTTTGGCCATAGGGGAGCAGTTCATAGTGGATGATTCCCTGCCAATCCCACCAAACACACAGCAGAACCTTCCTGGCTGTCAATCCGGGATTGGCCACCGTCTGGGCCGCTTCACCGCGCTTCGACCACGACCGTTTTCGCTTCACGTTGTCATAAGTGACCCACTTTTCATCGCTAGTCACCATCCGCTTCAAAAATGGGTCGAGTTCGTTCCGTTTTAGCAGCATATAGCAGGCGTTGATTTGGTCCAGAAGTTTTTTTTTGCGTTAAAACCAGACTTCTGCAGATGGTTTAATATGTTTTGGTGACTAACTCCCATCTCCTGGGCGATGTCACGAAATGTCACATGCCGGTCTAACTCGATGTTTTCCATGATTTGATCGGTCTTCCGCCGGCTGGCTTATCCATAGTGTCGTTTTCACCGGCTCTGAATCGTCGAAACCATTCCTCCGCGGTTCGAAGTGATAGAGTACCATCCCCCAAAACACCATTAATCTCACGGAACGTTTCTCTAGCGGATTTGCCTTTAACGAAGGAAAACTTCAAAATAATAATTTCGGCGTTAGTGAACTCGATGTTTACACGTCTGTAACTTTTGAACGTAGTATCCAAACTAATCATACATAGGGTCGTTTTGTAGGTTATATCAAGACCTTTTAAATGCCTGACGAACTCTGTAGCGTTTTTTAAATAGCCGCGAAATTCTAAACACAAAAATGCGGAAGGGAGATATTTGACAACCTTATATATGTGTATGTATTAGTTTTGCTGCCATAAAATATATAAAATGATACATTTTTTATGGCAGTATATTATACACAGACAATATATTTGTGTATAATGAAAAACGTCACAAGCACACATATTTTTTTGGCAGCAAATTTGAATCTAAAAAAATGTTTGTTTTAACATTTGTGTCTTGCGATTTGTGTTATATATCACGAATAATAATAAATGTGGAAAATGGTATTCATATGATTTTTTTTTATTATTTGTAAAGAAAAATAACTTAAAATAAATATTTTTTTGTTTTTAAATATCAAACATGCTTCTATAAAATTTTATAATTAGTAGAAAATATTTTTGTTTGTCTTCTATGCAAATTGAAATCTCATCATCTGTTTTCGATTCTCCAGCAAATATGCTGACAGCAGTGTTGCGATAATATACATCGACCATTACACGATTTTTTTGGCCAGCTGTCAAAAAAAATGTTTTTGTAGTTACCCTAGCAGATGATATCGTAGATATCATTGCAGTGAGCAAGATAAATCTCTAAAATCAAAAAACCAAAGAAATCTCGTTAGTAAATTTTTTATTGTCTATGGAATTTTTGGATTTTTCGATTAAAAATGTAAAAATGTGCAAATAAAAAAAGGTGCCATTGTAATTATTAATAAACTGGTGAACTTTGTAAAAATTAGCAGGGTATATTAGTGAGGTTGAATACGATCAAAAAACGATCAATAAAGACAAGTAAGACAAGCCAGTATAACTTTTTTTTTTTGTAAACATACAATTTTTGGTAATTTTTGGTTATTTCAGAAATATTTTATATACCTCTTCCACAAACAATAACAATATCAATATTTATGTAACAATTTTGTTATTGATATTTTTTAGAACGCAACTCAAAATGTAGAGATATATGGTGAGATTGCTTATTTGGTTTTTACCAACACATATGTAAAAGCTAAAGCGGCGCTGGCTTTATGCCTATGTGTTTTCGTGTTTTTTTTTGCGAGAGGGAGAAAAATCATACAATTTTAGTATGTGTACGAGTGAAATGGTTCGTGGTTTTTGGTATATGGTTTGTAGTGGAGTTAAGGCATAAAGATTCAGGGAAATTTTCAATATTACATTGTAATCTAAAAACAAATTAAAATAAAAAAATAACAAATAACAAACTTATCAACGTAAAATTTAAAAACATCAAAACATACAAGACTCAATAGAAGATTCAAACCGAACAAGTCTGTCCGTGCTGCTATTACCAAAAGATGATTTCTGTTGTATGGCTCGCATACTTTTACCACTATTATAAATAATTAGGGATTATCGTGTGATCAAAGTGAGTAGCGATATCATTAAAAGCTTCTGACATTATATTTATCGACTCGCCTTCACTGTCGAAGCATTACATAAAGCAAGAATCGTTCATCAGCATACATAAGACATAAGACATAAGACAGTATCTGAAAATATCTGCAAAATCGTTTATAAAAACTATGAAAACATTAAACAATTCAGAGTGTTCACCACGAATCAAAACGTATTGCTTGCGATCATATAGATATTCAGTATAGACTTCCACTTTCCACAGCTTTCTTACTAAAAATCTATGACGCAATCTATCAAAAGCTATCAAAAGCCCGACAATATTTGGAAACATCGCTCCTAGATCCATATTTATAAATTGGTGTAATGAATGACAAGTGAGGCAATAAAAATGTATACTCTCTGTCAAAACTTATAAACGTAATATAAAGACGATAATCAATTAACACTCAGCAAGGAAGTGAATGGAGGATTCAATCTCTTCGAACCTTACGCGATCAGGACTTTCTGAAATTCCTATTTTGTGAAGATTATAGTTTAATATACAGTGACTGGTTAGCATACAGCAGACAAAAGATAAATCCCAGCAACCAAGATTTATCGCTGCTTTGGTTTTTTAGAAGAATGGTTTCTTTGCAATTTGGAGTCAATGAGTTGTAATCGATGAGGCAAATGTTTGAACGAGTAATTATCATATTCGCAGTAAATATTAGTTTTGTTGTTGTTTATGTTTATACCGAGTTTTTTTTTTAAATGTTATATTACTATATACAAACATATCTTGTTATTAAAATAATTTTATTGGTATCTTTAAAAAATGTCAAAAACATGCTTTTTCTATACTCTCTTGACCATACTACGCGCCCTTAATGAAGGTACGTCTATTGATTTAAATAAGATAAAAATTCCTTGAAACACCGACGAATTATATTGTGCGGTAGACGTGAACAATATTCAACATTTTGTTCCAAATTGTTACAGCAAAAAGAATTTTTGCAGCGCTTCAAACCATGACGAATCCAGGCATTCGTAGCACTAATCTCTTAATTAAACGCCGATACTTTTGGCAGCAACATTAACACATGGATTCGGCAAGTTAAAATCAGTCAGCACAGAAAGAGTCCGCTTGGTACATTCAGATATACCTTGCTCTTAAGATATCACCAAAGGAAGAAGTCCAAAGGCGTCAAATCGCATGATCTCGGTGGCAATTGACTTCGCTGTTTCGAGAAATAATGCGCCCAGAGAACTTCTCATTCAATACAACCATTGTTGCATTGGCTGTGCGGCATGTAGCGCCGTCAAATGGTCAGCAGGCTTCACTTCTTGGGTCAATTGAATTTTGTAAGTGTGAAGAGACAAATCCTTCCTCAAAATTTTATGTAATGTGGTCGTGGAGAGGTTCGATTTCAGCGCATCTGCCACCGACCCAGTTTGTTGTAAATTTTGCTCAATTTGTGCTATCGCGAAAGGCATTTTTGTTTGAACGCCCATTTTCGTAATAGGATTCAATTAATTTAACACGTTGTTCAATTGTTAATCTTTGCATGGTTGAAATTGCCAAAGACTGAACTTGCCAAATCTGCAAACCGATGAAAAATATGATTTGACGTTTAAGCGTGGTTCACATTTAACATATTTTCTTCTTAATGGAACACCCTTTACTTACAAATTGAAGATTAAAGATCGATTTGAATATCGACTATATATATAATAATGCTCACAAGATCAACAGTCGTTTCAGTCGTAGTTTACCGTTAATACGTTTATATGAAATATTTACACTGCTAACATTTAATTTATATATTTAACTTAGCACACATATCAAATTATTATTAATTACATATAAAAAGACATTGTAAATGCACATATAATATAAGAGAGTCTCAATCTCGTTTTAGCTTTGGCCACATTGGATTATTTCGATAAAGTAAGTATTTTGCACAGTCTGTTCTGTTACTTTGTTACTGGCTCTGTTCCATTTTTTCTTAAAATCTTCCTTGCTATTAGCTTTTATCTTTTCCTTCTTCCATTCTTTTTTTACCAATGCCCAATATCTTTCAATTGGACAAAGCTCAGGAGTGTTAGGAGGATTGGCGTTTTTTGGTACAAAGTCCACGTTGTTGTTCTGCAGGAATTCCGTTGTGTCTTTTGAGTAGTGAGAACTAGCTAAGTTTGGCCAAAAGAACACGGGACCATTATGTGATGCAATAAATGGTAAAAATCGTTTTTGCAAGCATTCTTTAATATACATTTCTTTGTTCACTGTGCCTTTTGTGATAAATGTCTTACTGCGTTGACCACACTG
>JANSTU010002449.1:0-33522 GCA_027564075.1 Bolitophila hybrida
AATATATAAATAAACATCTATATATATGATGTTTACACATCCCCCTGTGACTTCTGCAACTCACACACTTTTTTTTTCTAGATCAATCTACTCCCTTACCAGCTATGCAGGTTGGTTCCCGAATTATTTTGTGATGTAACTCACCAAAGGGTGAGTTTCCAATCGCAAGAGATAACTTCATCTACGGTAACTAAATGATGGGTTTCCATTATACTATCCAAATATAACACATGCAATTATTCTTAAATTGAATGTAAGTTTGCAACCTCAAAATTACCGATAAATTATCTCTATGTTTCGTGAAACGGTAATGTATAATTTATAATAATTAAAAAAAATATTACCAAAATCAATAAAAAAAATCTATAGTTAAATGTCACAACATTATTTTATTGCAGAAAAGTAAAAAAATTATATTTTTTTAAGTCCTTATCTCAATCGGGCAGTTATAAAATCATTTTTGTTCGGTCATTTTATGCGTAACCGGAGGATTTCCAATGTCGTTTGTTTGCAGAGAGCACATCGCAAAATTAACCAGCAATTCGTTCTGTAATCCTAGCGTTTTTGCGCGCTTTTGAGATGGTATTCGATTAATTTCCGTATCCCAAGTAAGATTTTAAGTGGATATCATCCGAGTAAGAGTAAGAGTTCGGACATAGTAATAACTAATAGTACCAAAAGAACATCAATTAGAGGCTCTAACTGAACTATCAATCTGATCATCTACTTGAAGTATATTCTTTAAATACAGACCTCACTGTAAGTTCTGCTTTTATCCAACCTTCCTCCAAAATTCATTGAATAAAAACTGGCTCTGTCTGCTTCTTTGCATACCCGAAGGGTAATTGACCTGGTGGACTAAATCAAACCTGGTTGTTGATGAAAAGACAATACACTGTCACACTTTCTTTCAGGACACATACAGATCCAATAATAATAAGTCCGGCCGAAATATACGGGCTGTTAAGAATTCTCTTAAAAACACTTCCTCGTAAAAAAGTAATCTAGATAGCTATCCTCTTCAATAATTGCTTTATAATTAATTAGTGGAATACCACTCATAACGATGCTCGTGGCGTAACTGTATCCACAGATGATGCTATTGCTGACTTGCCTCTTGGCGATAACATCTCTACCGGTGTTTGATTTGTTCCTGTTTTTACTGACGATGCTTTCGCTGAAAGTACGAGTTCGTATGCACCTCACGGACATGGAACGAGCCTGCAGTACCAGTCGTATATTTAAATAATAAAAATAGAATTTACTCTTTTATTACCAGAACGTTTGAGAGCTGAGATCGAGAACCAGAGAATTCTTATTGGCATCTAGTGCCTGCAACAACAAAGTCATTGCACTGACGGAAACATGGCTTGTCACAACTAAAAACACAGTGCCATCGAACTATCCTAAAACATTTGTAATAAAAACAAATGGCTTGATCTTCAAAATAGCATCCTGTCAGATGCATTTTTAGAAACAAATATGCTTTCTATGCTTATTGCTAGTGATATCAACTGAACCCAGTCCGCCTGAAAGGGTGTTTGACTTCAAAAAGGCAAATTTGGATTTGTTTAACAGCCACATTCTGTCCAGCGACAGAATCTTGTTCAGAAGCTAGATATGCAGTTGACTTATTCAACGTTGTAATATCTCGTGGCTTTCATCTGTTTGTCCCGCTTCTCAAGCTTAAAAACGAAAAAAAAAATATATGCTGGTCTGAGATCTAGATTCGCATCGTCACAAAATAGGCTTTACATAGAGTACCTCAGGAAAACTCAGAGTGATCCTTCTAAATTCTGGTCTTATGTGGACACTAAGAAATATTACATTTCTGATGTCAAAACTGAGTATCAGATGGCCCATACCTCGGATCAATCTTTTGGAGTTTCTGAAGGTTTTGATCTGAGCTCTATTTCCTTTACTCGCAGTGATGTCTTAAAATTCCTTCAAGCGCTATATAAAAGGTGTTGGCCATATGGTACTATTCCACGACCCATTCATTATTCATTTATATGCAGAAATCTTGGCAAAATGCAAACTTTATTTTTACTTTGAACGAATTTTCCAAGTCAAAGAGACATGCATTTATTATAAAATTAAAAAAATAAATAAATGCCTTTTAAAACAATGAAAAGACTTTTAATTTTGAAATGAAGCAACATTACAAACTGAAAATTAAACGATTTTGAAGGCTTTCAAAAACAAAGGAATATGTCAATGGAAATATTGCCGCTTCCATTGACATATTCCTCGAGTATATTGTATAGAATTTATAAATGAGAAACACATCTGGAATAAAGAGTTTATTACTCTTCACCAACTTCTTTGGTCGCGGTCACGTAAGTTCGGATGAACACATTTCCGGTTGGAGAAATATGTTGACAGACGGTTATATAGTAGTCCACATAAAGTAATATGTATTCTATAATACATATTCTTCTAAAGCAATTCACTTATTAAATGCATTAATTATCTCATTTCATCTAAATAAATACGATAAATTAACCATTCCATTATGTGCAATTTGTAGTGTACAAACACCATTGTTTCAGCACTTAAGCGACGATGCCATTTTCTGGACCACAAACAATTCGCTTTCAATTAAAATCCCATGCCACAGAAAAATTATACACGCTTTACACACAAGAAAGTAAGTACCTACTTTATATTGTATATAAAATACATTTTGCATCAAACTATTAGGTACCTACAGCACCACATTTACCAAATATTTTACTATATTTACCTGTATGTACTGTATGTACTATAAATGTATACATTATTATACATAGAGTATTACTCTTGCACGATATCTCGCGTACTCGCAATATTATGTTCATATATAAAATAGAAAACGAAATTTCTCCGCGCGAGCGAGCTAGGCGAGCGCACATCGCGCACGTTGTGTGTGATTGACCTCGTCGATTAGAAATGAAAAAGAAAAACATTAAATTGTGCGCGATCGCTCAATGTAAAACATGACACACTTTTCGCCGTGTGCGCGTTGTGACTGTGCGCAAGCGTGAAGACTTACTTTTACTCTTATTTACCTTTGTGAGTTATGCGCGATATGCTCGTGTACTCACACGGCGGCTCCTACAATAACCTAGTGATGCGCTGCGATGCTTGTTTGCACGATGCGAATGCGTCAGCGCGACACCAAAATGCCCAATTGTGTATGTGAGTGCATTTGTGTACTCGTAATTGCGTTGGTGCGTCGCGTGTCGCTTTCAATGGGAAAATTTGAATTTCAAATTTCACTGCACGCGCATGTGCAATTGGCTCAAAGCACGGTGCATGCGTATTAAGGGCGATCCTTATCGTTTGCAGTTTTTGGTGTTTTGAGGTGTGTTCGCACACGTTTGTTAAAAGGAAGTACGCGCCTGCGCACTCGAATCGACTTTGCGAAGGGCTGCGTGTATTTGTGTGTCAATTAAACACATTATAAAAGAGAAAGTGTAACGACATTTTTGCGAATTTATTATACAAAATGTGGCAGAATGTACATGTGTGCGGTCAACAATTTTAATACCGCAATTTCGGATATTACCATATAATATATGGTAATGAGGGTATATTATGTGTGCTCCAATAAGCCCATGCATTTAATTTCCGTGGATTAGATGATTTTGTAGGTTATGATTCTTATATAACACGCTAATACATAAGACAATAATTTATGAATTATGTTTGTTTATTTTTATTATACATTATTTTTTGAAAAGCAAATACTCTAAAGACCTTGAATTTAGAATAAGTCATATGAGACTTATATATATATATATATATTAACTATATATGTCCTGCTTGAACCTTGATCATTTTTAAAGAATATTTGTTTTATTTTATGGCGAGATAAGCATTATTACCTTATTAAGATAAAATCGAAAAATATGTATTTTAAGTTGAAAATTCACGGCAAATTCATGCGACGAAAAGTTGTGCAATCGAGATTTGGCCAATCGTATTATTCGTCCAATCATATTATTCGACCAATTGTGATTCGGCCAAATGAAATTCCCAAAATCGTAGTACAATCAATCGTCCATCGTGTATTTAAAAAAAATCGTCGCACCAATACGTCTCGTGGCAGTTAGGAAAAAAATGTCTTTCCTAGATATTAATTTCTAAAAAAAACATATATATTAACTTTGCTAGCAAAAATATCAACATTTGGTTTTTTAATGTATTATATAAATTTAGAACGTTTTTTACATAATATTATAATTTAATTTTTTGGGAAATTTTGTTTTGTATAAGTATGTTATATTCAAAAAAATAGCAATACATAATAAGCAATGTAGTATAATTAATATGTTAGTCGTTTGAAACTTAATTTAGTAGACCAAGGAATTATCCACTTTAAAAAAAAAACAGTTTTTCCTCGATTCCTCTTAAATTAAATAAGCTTTAATTTGAGCCGTCAAACATCAAAATCTTTCAAGTCTTTCAAACGGAATCGTGTACAGCGCGCACAAAAAGGTGTTTTGAGAAAAAACGCTTTTAAAGTTTGACAAAGAAAAAATTGTAATTTGTAAAAATTCCTTTTAATTTATTTTAGTTCACAACATTAAATTACGAGTATAAAATTGTAAAACTATCTGTTTTAGAAAAATGTTGAAAAAACTAAAAAAAAAATTAAAATTATTAATCAGGAAAAAACAACAACTTTTTTTAAACCAGTTTTGTTAACAAACAGTATAAAAAAATTACTAGAATTTTTTTAATAATACTTTTGATAGTATTGAATTAAGGGTAGATTCTAGTAGAAATCGACAAATATTTTTTTTTTTTTATTTTCATCCTTGAACATATGTAGTCAAGAGGATATTTCCATATCTAATTTATTATTAACCAGTTTTTTTGAGTCTTTTTATCGATAAATATAAATTTCTTACTTACTTACTTTCTTAATTCTTACCAAAATACACCAAAACAAACTCCTCAACAATCTACCAAAAAAACGACTATACTATCCAAATTCCAGAACTTAACTAAATAAGTATATAAATAATACTAGAAATATTACATTCGTTACTTCAATATTTCAAGCCAAAAAGGAATTTTTTTTATGTATTTAAATAAGACGAAATTATTAAATTTTAAAAATCGATAATTGCCTTAGTTTAGAAGTTATGGCATCAAGATAAAAAAAACGCTTTTTTCCATCAAATAAAAAAGTTTTATTTAAACTTTAACCTACCCTCCATCAAAATGGGGTTTCGTCCTTTCGATTTTGGGTTATAATATACTTTAATAATTTTAAGAAATCTTTTAAATCTACCGGAATCAATCATAAATTTTAAAGATTTGACAAAATTTTACTTTTACTAAAATATTATACAGGAGTGATTAGATAAATCCGGACAGATTTTAATTGTTTGTTTGTTTGATTTTTTAAATTACCTATCAAAAAGCAAAGCTCATTTCATATCGAATAAACCAGTTCAATCGGAAGCAAAATAAATGAATAATAAGAAAGAAGAGCGGCAATACAAAAAAACACAAGTGTACGCGATAACTAAAAGTACAACGAGTCGGATGATAAGGAGAACTTCACCACTGACCGTTAAACGCACAGCAAACGATCAGATTGCAAAAGAACACAAAATTATATAATCAGGATGGTGAACCGAAAATGAGGGACCTGTCGAGAGATATTGGCGTATCAAGTGTCACAATCTCTTAAGCAGTGCAAAAGAACATGGGCTACTGGTTCATCCTCAGAAGACGGCATATCTTGAGCTCTGCTGAACGATATGAAACACAAAATCTCTGGTTTTTTGCGTATCTCTTCGGACGAAAAAAACTTTCATGAAGACAGAAAAATGAACCGTCAAAATGACCATTATGCGAGAACCCTTCAAAGTTCCCATTGTAATGCACATGAAATTTCCGGACTCTGTCATGGTGCTAGACGTCTTCAGTAGCGATGGGTATGTTAAGACGCATTTTTTTTTGGACGAAGTGGCCGCTGGTAGGGACTACATGTTCCAGAAAGATTCCGCTCCAGCTCACAAGTCCCGGAAAACTCAGGCCTGATTGTGTGAACATATTTCCTACCACTGTGGTCACCGCATTTGTGGCTTCCTTCCAGCCCAGATTGCAATCCCCTGGATTATTACTTGTTGGGCACAGTTGAGGTGAAAGTGAATGCTAAAACCTCATAACACTAAAGAATCACTACGGCTGGACATTAGCAAGGAAATGACCCATCATAATAGGAAGGAGGTGCAGAGGTAATGTGTGCAAATTTTCAGTTAAATATAAAATTTATTTCTACTAATTTGAAGATTGGTCGGCTTAAGGGTAAAATTTACCGGATTTATCTCCCCTGTATATCATATTGCATTTTCGTCAAACAATTTATTTGGCGAGAAGAATTCACTGCCAAGGAGTGCACTTTTGTCACCAAATCACAATAACCAATGAAAAGGGGTTTAAAGCTAAACACAATTCGAGTATTTCATGTTAATGTTGTTGTAAAGGCATTTAATAATATATTATTATTTAGTTATATATTATATTATATATTTAGTTTAATAAATATTTAATAATAATATTTAATTAATTAATAATAAATATTTAGTAATATAAACAAAAACCTAATTTCAGACATATTTTTCCCCTGTCGCCTAATCTAATTCACTGTTTAGTTCAGAGATCAAGTAATTAATTGAGAACATGAAATAGTAATAAAAATGGTTAGAATATAAAAATCTGTGAACATAATTATGAGCTATCATCTTTTAGCTGTCAACATGTTAAACATTTCAAAGGATATAGTGTGAAAATATAAAGTAATATCTTTTGTAAACGATGAAAATCTTATTTTAAATTCAATAATACAATCCTTTTAAATAGTAACAAATGTATATATACGAGTAATATAATAATAAATTAAATGATTCTGTATAAAGTTTCAGATTAGAGCTTTCACAAAAATAAACGTTTAACTTGTAAGTTTAAATCGATATAACTTGGAAATCTTGCTTAAGATTCCATCAAGATAGCAAGTAGTAAGGCGTATTTCAAAATCTAACAAATACAAATTAAAAAAGGTTAATAGCTTTAAAAAGGCCTATTCAATTTAGTTGTAGTTGTATGAAATAGTTCAATTCCTAGAACTATTATGATGTATTCCTAAACAATATGTCCACTCTTCTATCTTATGCATTTACATACATTTAACTATAAAAAAAAGTTGATATATTTACAATGTATTAACATAGTTTATTATTTATTGATTTGAACCGAAAAGTCAGTCATAAATATCGGGTATTATATGCACATTGCACAATGAGTACATAGTTTAACCCCTTGCACGAGCCGTACTTAAATTATTTTGAATTACTTGTCAGTATACAATTTTAAACAAACCTATTGACGCATCTGATTAATATACATTTTGTATAGTACTACAATATTAATGAATATGTATATTTATATATATTTTATAATAAATATAAATATAATTATAGCGTTGTATAGTATATACACACATACATTTAAGTACGTGTATTCATGCGAATTCATTTGAATTCTATTTATCATTTTAAGCATGTGCTGAGTTGACCTTGACAGATAACAAGGTTTTAGCTATTACACAAGTATATGTGTGTATAGACTATTTGTGTATAATACCGATTCGTCAAATGGAAACGGTTGTTGGAAAATACCATGTAGATTCAGGTAATCGATGACTTTGCGTATGCACATAAACTTTCATCCATCATTCGAGAAAAACAAATAATATACTTACATCATAAAATATTTTTCTAAAAAAAAAAATCTATGTAACATAAATATATCGTTTTACCGAACGGTTCTCGTAGACAATTTGAACATGAACCTAATGACTTGCTATATTTTAGTATATATTATATAATAGAACATGAACATACATGCGTAATTTTGATATATTTCCGGATAGCCAAGGTCGGAAGTTACGCGAAAATGTTTATATTTAGCATATATTTGTGTATTATTCATATAGCGTTGTTATCTGGATGATGTGAGCTTATCTTTGTGTTACTAAGCTTTGTGTTTTCCCAGTAAAATAAACTGTAATGTACAAACACACAATCTCTGCAAATATTGTAGCTTTTGTAAAATTTAGAACTAGGTTTTTAATGAATTATTAGAAAACTAACAAATGTACACACGTTCTTCAAATTCAAATTTTAATCAGTCCTTGAACAAATTATTAATACTTTTATTAAACATTAAATGTAATTATTCTAATCAATTATTGCCGCATATATGGATATACAAAAACACACACTCCAAAGAAACTATATGGCCTGTTCACAAGCATCATCAATGCCTCGTATAGAATCAGAAAAACCTTGAAATTAGTCTATAAATATGTTTCCTATGCTAACCGTTTATTTGTTCTGTGATCGTCATCGCGCGTGTATGAGTGTTATAGTTTGTGTGTTAGTATATATGGTTTTTTATTAAATATGACGTTGATATCTCGTATTAGGACTAGTATAACTTTTGGTAAATAGTTGTTTTAACCAAACTGGATGTGAGTGTGAAATACCACAAACTTATGATGTATTAATAAATGTTGCTTCATTTTTTAGTTTATAATACTTGTCTAATGTTCTCCCCGAGCCGAAAACACAAAATATATTTGTCATGTTTAAACTTTTACCACGCCTCTCTCTAGAAGTAGAAAAATATATAAATATAAAAATTAATAGACATAATTAATTGCATTTTTTTTGTCAAAATTTATTTTTTTGTCAGTACATAATCTCAAACTTTACCATTTTATTCAATGAAAAAATCATACAACGAAATGCTCTTTCTTATTGGTTTTTTAGATGATGCAAACATAGAAAAAAATATGCTTTTTCCAAACATGATGTTATTCAACAGGTCATGCAATACCTAAAATCTAGTTGGCCGGCGTCTATAACTAACAAAGACGTGCAATTATTTTATAATCGATGAGATTCACTCGCTATGGTAGATAATGTTCAACTTTCAGGTGATCGAGTTGTTATTCCTTCTTGTCTTCAAACTGCATTTTACATCCTCTGCATTCTGGACACCCTGGTGGAATTGTTAGAATGAAGTCAGTTGCCAGAAATTTTGTGTACATCCGCAGCAAAAGCACCGCCACGTGAATACTCATCCCCTTGGCCTGAAGCTACTGAGCCATGGACAAGACTTTACTTTACTTTGCTGGTCCATTGGAAGGTCTGCTTTTTCTTGTGATTCATACACGAAGTGGTTAGAAGTCGTAATCATGAAGACTATAACCACGAAATCAACAATTGCGGCATTGCGCAAGATATGTTGTGCATTTGGAAAACCAGTGACTATTGTATCTGCAATGGCACACGGTTCACTTCTTGTGGGTTTGCCAAGCGGAACGTTTTGTCGACAAATTCAAGCGGTCGTTGTTAAAATCAAAGGGGAAGGAGATAACAGCAGACGATCTAATGACATTTTTACAGTGATACAGGTCCACTCCAGCAGGAAGTGATAACATGTCAACAGCTCAAAGAATGTTCGGAGGTAGAAATTTAAGAACTATAATGGACCTAGACAAACCTCAAATAGTCATATAAATCAGATGCGTCCAGGAAGTGAAGTTAAAAAGGGAGATGTTGTAGTTTTGAATGATAATAATAATAATAACATTTTGATAGTTTTCATTATAAAATTTATATTAAATATTAAAAAATATTTATTAAATCAGTAATCATGTCAATTCAATTTTAAATAAATTTGACATAATTAAACTTTTTTATATTTTATTATAAATAATGTTGGACAGAAATACACAACATTTTATGTGAAATAACATGCCTAAGTCTATGTTTCGACATTGAGATCATCCCTTGGTATACTAAATTATAAAGGTACATTTAAAAGAGTGTCAAAAAGTCTTGCGGTATTTTCGCTAGGTGTCGTTGCAAGCACGTAGTTCTAGTTGTATTCATCGCATCGGGTCATCAAGTTTGTTGTTGTTTGGTTTATTTATTCGTGAGTTATAGCGTCGTAAACATGGAACAAAATAAAGAGAAAATCCGACATATTTTACAGTACTACTACGACAAAGGCAAAAATGCATATCAAGCCGCCAATAAAATTTGTGCAGTTTTTCCTATTGTTTTTCAAAAATTCTGTCGGAGGCGACAAACGTCGAAAAAAACGCCAACATGTTTTAATTTTTATTCTGCAACTTTTGAGCCCTACCCTTAAACGAAAATTCCAAATTTAAAAAATCGACCGACTCTAGTGCACACCTATAGAAAAAATCGTGAGTTCTTACACAGGATGTTATATTGTTCCTAGTTCCTAGTTAGATCGTAATTGCGACACATTTACATCTAATTAAAACCCAATAATATTATGAAACCTTTGTATAAATCTTGAGTAAATAGGCCCAGGCCTATGGTTGTGTGGCAAAAATATATTTTTTTTAGGTTTAACATATTATTTGTAATAAATAAGTGAATCAAATACTATATAATTTATACTTATACTTAAATACGAAACCGAACCGAAATCTATAATCTACCAAAACTGTTATGAACATTATAAAAATAAACATTTTGCATAATATGGAGTTCTGAATTTAGCACCCAAATATGAGTTTATTTTTAACTAATTATATAACAACAAACTAAGCATATACAAAATATCCTCTGAGTTTTCTTTCTGTACATATATGTTACGTACTTAAAACAGTAATCAAATACAATTCACCAAGGACAACGAACTCACGCACGTGCGCCCTCGTATCAGCATAAAATTTTCCACGCATTTTCCGATTACCTTGTGGAAATAAAAAAAAAATACTCCACGTATAATACATATTATATTTATTTATATGTGCCAATCAGCTCAAGTGTGACGTTCACGTGTCGTATACATATATTATATGCGCATATAGATAAAGGCTTGATATATTCAATATAGATTCTAAATATAATGAGAAAATCGTTTGTCCTAAATAACTTTTTCAATTACAGAATTGAAAACTGTATGTGATTTAGTGCATATGTGTTGAAATTCAACAATTGTTCGCTGTATCATTTTTCCTGGCACATATACAAAATCCATATATTGATGTATTCTCTACATATCTACATAGTCATTTATATATGACAACACTACATTGTACGCATTTATGTTTTACTATTTCTATATATGCATACAAAAATATAAGCATAAACTATAAAATTGCATTGCTCTTGAACTTGTGGCCCTGTGTCGCGCAACGACCCTGAACAATTCCGGATCGATTTAAAGGATTTATTTACTGGTGCACTTGAATGTACACCATAGTTTATAGTTTGTATTTTATATGTACGTACTGCATATACAATTCCAATGGTACTTGTAGATTCCTCGTATAAAAGTGTATTTTAATTGTCCATGTCACGCGGCAGTAGGGGCTGGAGCTCTTAAGCAGCATGCGAACAATTATTATTAAAAAAAAATGTTTTTTTTTTTTAATTTAACCTAAAACAAAATTACCTGAAACATAATATATACACTCATAAATCATTGTATGTGCCTTTTAAAAGCATACATTTATATAACAGTACATTTGCATAAATTCCATTGACACTGACTTTTACAAAAAAGCTTCTCAACCCAGCCTCCACACGACATGATAAATGAATATATATTTCAGTATCCATTTCTTCAGCAAAAGTATCCAAACAATCCTGGGCGTTCAACATATTATTATACGTCTTAGTTGCGACGATGGAAATTTCTCGAAAAATGGCAATTTCCCAGAAAATTCGGGTCCTATTCGCATTTACACTTTGAGTACACATATATATCATATATACCATAGCAACATAGTATGTTATACATATATGTATACGGAAGTTTATTGCGCATCATCATCCCTTGCGTTCACCCTCAATATTATATACACGGTCGCTGGATAAGTTCAAGGCCGCCAAGAAATACAAATATACATGTGCGCGCTTGTGCCGCACGAGGCAACCCCTCCTCAACACGTGGCAGTATGACGCAAGCTCGTAACCGTTGAGTTTCTGGAGCCGCATCCCTATAGCACAGCAGGTTTTAAACGCATGCGCTTGTTCGCTCGCTCGCTCGTTCGTTCGTCAAACCACGCCGGACGCCTACATACGCATTTTCTAAAACTTGGTCGTGTGCATAGAACACGCGCTGTGCGCTTTCACACTCACGCGCGTTTTCTAGCGCGGAACGCACGCTTTTACAGGCATCTGTCCGTTTCGTTTACACCCCCAGGACAGGGCGGAGGCGGTGTGCGTGTAGAAGTAGAACAGAAGATGTTAGGTTTCTAGCCAGGAAAATAATCGATGATTTGCCTCGTGTTGCCCATTAAATGACAAATGACTGAGTTGAACATTTTGAGTCCTTTATACAATTGTATATATGAATATCGTGTAGGCTGTATAGTTTGTAGACTGTAGGTGGAAGCGTGTAGATGAGCATTTATGTTTAAATACATTTATATTATATATGAAAAACAAAAGTAAATAGTAAATTGAAAATTATTACAGTTCATCAGTAATGCGTAGGTTGATATGTCTCGTTTGGATAGGGAAAACTCGTCACGTGGAAAGGCATTTTCTAGTTTGATACATATTACTCATATTTATTAAGTTCATCATCAATCCATAATATATATATTTCATATGTGTATTCGCAATTTAATGTACATACACATTTAACACATACACACACACACACATAGCACACTTAAATTGAAGAACACATACGATGCGGGAGTTCTTTGGCCTGGCGCGCGAGCGTTTGACTCATTGTCAAGGTTAATTTCATTATGGCGCTCCGACGCAATTTATGCCCACTCTCACATGTGATTTGTTTTAAAATGTATTTTAAACTATATATTTAATTTAGATGTCATCATGTCGGATCTATTTTCGGAATTATATATTGTATATAGAATTGAATGATTTTAGGATAAAAATACGGTTTTGTTATTGTTATCAAATGATATGATATAATATCTGTACACACAAATGAAATATAATAATTCTTACATGAAATTATATAATTTATTCATCATCACTGTCTGAGGTCAAGCAGATAAGATTTAAAAAAAAAGAAAAGTTTTAATTTTATAACGTAAAAAATTAGAATTCAAAATAGGTTTTACTTTTTTAATTTTTTTTTCTTAAGAATATTTCCTACACATTTTTTTATATGCTATAATATCATAAAACTTACCGTTTTTGCTCTTAAAAGACAATTATTTTTATTTTTTAAGAAAATTACTTATTCAATATTTCAATAATTTACCCTTTATATTTATTTTTGATGCGCAAAATACATGTAACGAAAAGGACTATGACTTCGGTAAAAATTCGGAAAACTTCGTGTATTTTTTGTTTAAAGTTAGTCGCAAATAAAAAAAATTAAAAAAAAAAACAAAATTCAACATGTACATTTTTGATTGGACACTTTACTAGTTTAAAAGGAATGTACTACGATTAGCCGAATATTGATTAGCCGAAAAATACGACTAGCCGAATGATTCCATTCGCCGAATTTAATTGGCAGAATGATACGATTGGCCAGGTTTCAATTATTTTCGAATAGATTAGCCGAAAAATACGATTAGCCGAATGATACGATTGGCCAACACACTTTTAGCCGACACACTCTTGATTAACCAAAGAAACCAAAAAGGAGCTTTTTCTGGCTGAGGTGCTCAAACATTTATTTGCGCTTGCGCGAACATCCCAAGCTAACACTGGCATTATAAATTGTATGTAAAAAAATAAAACCAGATGGTATTTTTAAAACACAACACTATTTACCATAAATGTTCCACGCCAAGCCCGTATGTTTTAGCAATGAAACGTGAGAACAACTCAAAATAAGACTGGCGTTATTAATTATGTATATGTTAAAAAAAATAGTTTGGCTTTTAAAAAAAAATATTATGTATATTTTACGCTTTGTGTAGTATCTTGGGTAATATAGTAATTCGGCTAAGAGTGTTTCGGGTTATCGTGTTTCGGACAATCGTATCATTCTGCCAATCTTGTTTCAGCCAAACGTGTTTCGGCTAATCGTATTATTTGGCGAATCCAATTAGACTTCAACCAATTGAGCGACACCCAAGGTGTACATTTTTTTTTGTTTTTTCACCATAAAAATTAAATAATTTAGTGTAAATGAATAAAGGAATTGATGTTAAAATCGCAAATCGCAAATATTTTTAAGTAAACTTTCGACAAAAGTTTTTTTTTACCGTTTAGGATATAAGATAATTTATAAATTTACTCCTTAAATTGCAAATTAGTGTACTGAAAATTTATTGATTTACAGAGAAACATTTTTGAAATTTGGAATCTCTTTATAATAACATTTTTTGAAGATTTGTTTTAAGGCACGGTTAGAAAATCATCATCTAAAAGATCCAAAGATTATTTAATTTTTTAAAATAGAAAATAAATGTATGCTAAATTTATTGAAAAATAACTAACGACTAGGCGAAGTAGGGGTATTGTGAGCCATTTGTTTTTATTCCCAAAGGGTTTCCAAAAAGTCTAGAGCGGTTTCCCTTTTTTAAGTTTATCGAAAAAGCGCTATGCGGAAAATTTTTAAATTGATTTGCCAGTCAATATATATTTTTACACATTTTTAGAATATATTTTGTCTTTTCTATATCAAAGGTTTGTGAATTTAATTTTGAAACACACAAAACCCTTTTTTCATTTTCTTAGGAACAACATTTTAAAATTAATACGCAAGACACGATGAAACACAACATTTAATTCAAAATTTAAAAATTAATTATAAACAAATATTAGACAAATATAAAAAAAAACAGAAAAATCCACAAGTTTCAAGCATTCGAAATTGAAACTGAAACCATTTTTTGTTTAGAATTAAGAGCAATTAAAAAAAATATTCAAATATTCAAGGCAATCTGCTTTAAGACCAGACAATGATTGAAATCCTTCAAATTGAGACATGACTTAACACCTATCTGGATTGATTTTTTAAAATATAGACAATTCGGTTATATTATTTTCAACGTGTAGTTTAGCTTTTGGGATTTTTTTTAGTTTTTTTTTTTTGTATTTTTGATGTAAATTATGAACTGTCAACTTTTTGGAACAAAAGAAATATTTAAAAATGTATGCAGAACAAATCGAGAATCAAATACATATACATATTATATATATTGTTCTTAAAACAGATGTCCTTAAATGTACTTAAAAAAAACATCGAAAATCCATTTTCAGATTTAGAATAATATAATAAAATCCCATCTTGTTCGTGAATTTAATTATTCATTCGTCCTCTTTGTGGCTCTTGGCTCTTGAGCCAGGACGAGCCGCGAAGATTTTTTCGGATATATGTATATAATATATTCGTCGTATATATGAACGGATGAACGCATTATCACGCAAACAAAAGAACTTAACTCGTGTGCGCGTGTGTGCGTGTGTTTCAAACCCAATTTTCTGCGAAGCTCAAACAAACAAACGAAAAGAACCAAAAACGATTTTGTGTTTATGTATGAGTGTATGTGTGTGTGTGTGTGTTAGCTGTAAGGCAATGACAAAAGGGGACTCACAAGGTTATATGCGGTCAAGGTTACATATTATAGCCCTCGGTGCGTGCGAGTTTATTCCTCCACCTTTTATCCACCAAAGATATTCGGCGTAAGTGTATATTTGGTATTATATATAAATTACGCAGTATGTGTGTGTGTGTGCGTTATTCGTGGATGTGTGCGTGAGTTGATTTTTTATGGCACCTCGTGTGCGAGCCAAATAAAAGTTTTACTTGCGCCCGCGCGCGTCTATCATTTGGGTAATTTGATGAGGGTTTGTTTTATACCAACACATTTTTGCTTCGTTTTTTTTTCATCCCGCATTTTTCTCTAAATTTGCGCATAACGCACATAGGAATTCAACCGTGCTTATGTTTATCCGATTTATATTTTTCGCAAAGAATGTTTTTACAATATACATTATTAATATATATGTATTAGGGTGATTCAGCACCATGTAAGAAACATTTTTTTTATAAGGCTTTTTGTATTGGTTGTGATCAACGACTTTTTTGTAATTTTACATCAAATTGACTTGTTTTACAATTCATAGATTTTGTATTTACAACTGATTTGGTTATTTGATTTTGAAGAAATGTATGTGCAAAAGTTGTTGCTGTCTAGTTTTGTAACCGTGCACTTTTAAGGTCTAACTTAATCCACCATTTTAATAATTCAACTAAGCATCACAATAAATTCCACAATAAATTATCTCTCTCATCTCTCCCTATTTCACCCTTACCACTCCTCCCTCTTTCTCTTTCTAATTCCCTTTCTCCCTATATCTTTTCCCGCTCTTCTTGCTTCTCTTCCTCCTTCCCTCCCTCCTCCCCTCCCTCCTTCCTTCCCTAAGTAGGTAGTATTTATTAAAAATATCACAGATTCGTTTGTTATAATCACCGATTTGGTTATCGTGCAAAAGCAACTTTGGAACTGATTAAAAAAAAAAAAACAGTTTTTATTGGTGGTATTCCCACATATTTAAAAATACCTATGGAGTTACAGCTAAATCAAATAGATCCTTTTTTCCTCTAAAAAAAAGTTTTCAAAAAATTAAAATCCTTCCTTTGTGCATCCAAGATCTTTTAAAAGATATGTAGCCTTCGTTAATCATATGCTGCAATTTGAACGGGCACTGAGCCGCCCTGAAGATGTTTTGGCAAAATTTTACAAATCAATTAACTTTGGTTCTATGTCTCCGATCGTTATGAAATTATTACATCCATCACAACTGTATATAAGACCTTAAAAATCCTGATTAGTGTATAGTTATGACCTTTACAAAGAAAACAATTCATTGATGTGTTGCAGAATCCCAAATATGAAACAATAATTAATAGTGATTTATTCCGAAACAATCAAAAAAATATTTAAAACTTTGTCATTCTTATAAAAGAGTATCAAAAAAGTCTTGCGGTATTTTCGCTAGGTGTCGTTGCGAGCTAGTTGTATTCATCGCATCGGGTCATGCTTTAGCTTGTTGGAAAGGTCCTAACACACGCGCTTGACAGTTTGTAGTTGTTTGGTTCAGTCGTTCGTGAGTTATAGCATCGCAAACATAAAGAGAAAATCCGACATATTTTACAGTACTACTTACTACGACAAAAGCAAGCTGGCGATGAAAAGTGGGTCACTTACGACAACGTAAAGCGCAAACGGTCGTGGTCAAAGCGCAGTAAAGCGCCCCGGCCAGTGGCCAAGCCGGGATTGACAGCCAGGAAGGTTCTGCTGTGTGTTTGGTTGGATTGGCAGGGAATCATCCACTATGAACTGCTCCCCTATGGCCAAACGCTCAATTCGGACCTGTATGCCAACAACTGGACCGCTGGAAGGCAGCACTCATGCAGAAGAGGCTATATTTGATCCGAATTGTTTTCCATCAGGACAACGCGAGGCCACACATATCTTTGGTGACGCGCCAAAAGCTCCGGGAGCTCGGATGGGAGATTTTTTTGCATCCGGACCTCGCACCAAGTGATTACCACTTGTTTCTGTCCATGGCTAACGAGCATGGTAGTCGGAAGTAGGCCACAAAGGAGGCCTGTGAAAATTGGCTCTCCGAGTTTTTAGCCAATAGGGAAGCGAGCTTCTATAACAGGAGCATTATGAAGTTGGCATCTCGTTGGGAACTAGTCATCGAACAAATCGGCGCATATTTGACTTAAAACGGATGATTATAACCAATTTTATGAATAATTGAAAATTGAATAAAAATACCGCAGTACTTTTTAAACAAAACAAATATTTTTAATTTTTTTAATTTTATCAGGGCATACACACATATACATTATGAAAACTCATAAGTGACGCGACATGAATCATAAAATCAAGAATCAGAAAAAGCATGCTAGGATGGATTGATTTTTAAAAAGTAAAAAATTAAATAGGCCTGTGTATGCAAAAGATTGGAAGAATAAAATAAACAATATTAGTGTTTTTTTTAAATGTCTCACGTTTGCGCATGGAGTTTGAATTTTTGACATTTTGCTATTTTTTTCATTTTGCTATTGGTGAACGCGTTGGCCTGGCTTATTTGGAATAACGGAACATTAATGCTATCGATTAACATATACACAAGCACCCTGTATAGAACAATAAGTGTATGATGGCGTTAATGATTCCGAATATTAAATAGCAAGACAGATCTCGGTGCATGGAGATATCTCAAAAAGTTGTTAGAGTCGCGTCAGGGCAAATTAAGACTCCTAACCATCGGGGATGTGTTATGAGAATTAGAGCACAGTAGCTCCAATAGGAGTAGCACAGTATAAACAGCACATTAGCATGACTGACCAGTCGTGTGAACCCGCAATGGTCAATGAAACCGGTGTGCGGCATCATAATATGTATAAAGATTATATTAAATATTTCTTGACACAGCGTAATCCTTCTTGGTATTGAACTTGGTCCATGTTTCTCGAGACTTTCTTTTTTTTCGAACAACTCCATCTCGATTCTCAGCTACACAAATCTTGCTTGATGCTTCTTTTACGGTTTTAATTGCCCTTTCACATCGCTTGTGTGTGGCATTGAAAACTTTTAATGTTATGTTTCTGTTTTTTACCTGGTTCTGAGACAATTTCCCGTCGGTGAATGAACGAAGCAAGGTTTTCAGTCCACCAAGTCATAATAGTCTTCTTCATCAAAATCCTTGCCAGAGTTATTCGCAGAAAAGCCAGTCGACGTTTTCACAGTGCCCGAAATATCCATTATTCTGTATCACAGGATCGATTATTGATTTTATGGAATCAGGAAGATACCATTTCATCGTGCAGATGTTTGGCCCTATTGACGCATGAAGAATTAGAAGATGGTTCACTGGTTGCAACATATTTTCGCAATATCCGATTAGAAGTCGTAAACTATCGAGAATGTGACATCTTGCCAGGACTTCTTCTTGAGAGATTATCTGAACAAAACCAGATATAACAGCCAAACATATATCATAAAGGTACTGAGATCCATTAGGATTGAAGGAAAATCTTCAACACTAATTGGATCGAATGGCAGAATCGACAATTTTTCGCAGTCTTTGAAATCCCTACCAATTGGGCCATTAAAACCACTTGAACCACTTATATCACCGTTTAGGTGGATAATTAGATCACGAAGAGGAAGTTCTTTTGCATGCATTGACCTACTAAACTAACCATTGGAGTGTGTTCTTTGGATGAATTTATCGACGATTATCGAACATTTTCAGTGTTTGCTCTTTACGGCCATCAAAAAACAACCCAATCATATTCTTGATCACTGAATCGCTTTGTTCTTCATGGCGTAACATCATCGGAGAACGTCGTTCCTTATTACGATCTATAACTTCGGTTTTGTCTTCTTCATTTTCTTCTTCAAGTACCGCTGTAGAAATTGCTGCAGCCTCTATGTCCGATGTACTATACCAATCTGCCGTTCGTGCCAAAACCATGTGAAGTCAAGCTCGAGGCGATTCATTTACAGGTTTCTGATCTACTGTATTTCTTATAAGAATTTGTCTTGGGACTTAACCTTCATAAAATTCAGCGTTTCCGTTAATACAGAAGATTGCACATGCATAACTCTTGCTGTCTTTCGCGCTTCTTCTTTGAAGTCTATACCTCCGATGGACATCTACCTACAAACATTTCTGGGAAAATTGCTCTTGAATGTCGGCAATTTGTCGAAAATTTATCGGCATTTATGAGCAATTTTAACAGAAATGTTTGTCGGGTCTTGCGCTTATTTCTTTGGTCCTTTAAGAACTCTCGCTCAGCATTCGAAAACTTGGGCTCTTTTTGGCAAATAAATAGTTTGCAACAATCTTCTATAAACTGTGTTTTATTTTATCGCTCTTTACTAGTTTTAATAAAAACAGAACGCTTTTGAAGTTGATCTTTCATAATTACCACAATTTGTTGATACGACACGGTTAGAATAGATGCCTATTTCCATAATAGTTCCGTTTGTTTCGCAACTGATAGAAAGTCTGGTCGTGGTGGATTGACGTAATTTTGTGAATATAAAAAGTGGCATAATACTTCTCTTATTGTTGGTAATGTATTGACTGCAATAGGTCCATATGATCCTAGAAATGGGCATCTTGCAGAGGACCTGGTGCTAGTACTTGCCATTGTATAATTTAGTTTCGTTAACGTATGTTATCCTAACGTTAACTTCCAAAACATTTGTAAGCTTTGTCGCAGGAACTTTAGTTTTCTCTATGACATAATAAATGACAAAAATTACCAATGACATAATAAATTTAAAAAAAATTATTAAAATGTACTAACAGTTGTAAATAAATCTATGTTACACTGAGAAAAAATATTATGCATGGCAAACCGATAGGTTTAAATATTATATTTAAATTCAGTATAAACATTCAGAAAAATTAAAAATAATGACAATTATTTGACATTTAAATGCCTTCTTATCATTGTTATTCCTAAAATTGACAATATGCAAACCAGTTTTCTTGGATCATGCATTTGCATTTACTTTTCTGTTTTGTATCATATATTTGTTCCCTTTATAGTATATTTTATGAATGACGATGATACCCAAAACCCCTTCTACCCTCTCTGTACCCACTTAAATTGAAATATTCTCTTATTTTTGTCAAACATTGATCCTGTCCACCATTATATTGCATATTGCTTCTGAATGGCTTGGGGGAGATTATACTTGAAGGCTTGGTGGGTGATTATCTTTTAAGGGAGATCCCCGATCCCCGATAATATCTCAAATAGATTAATAATAACAATATTTTTTTAGTTATTCGGTGTACTTACAATTTAGCGGGTCCACCTAGCTGCCTTCCTCTAGGGGTTATCCCGCAATTTCAAAAACCTCCATGGAAATTCTGGAAAATGCCCGTATTTACTAAAGGCGTGGGACAGTTTAAAGTTAAAAAAAATGATCGCTTGTGCTATTCAAACGTTAGTTAAACACGAAAAAAAACTGATTAAACTTAGTTAACATCACTCTATCCGCCAGTTTTATATGTACACAATTTTCGTCCTTTTTTAAATTTTAAACTGGCACCACACCGCAAGTATAATTTACAAAATGGTATGGCTTTATCTTACAATTTATACAATAATACAGATGGCTAAAAGGCATATCTTGTAAGAGTTAGGGTGGGTGAATATGGACCCACCCTAACTCTTACAAGATATGCCTTTTTGCCATCTGTATTATTGTATTGTATTAATACAATATATATAGAGAATAAATAATATAATATAGTGGAATATAATGTGATTTTTTCTGTATAGTTCTAATCGTCTAAGCGCTTGGCGTGGGTGTCAAGTGGCAATTGCATTTATAACTGTTATGTTTTGTCTATATTTACATTTTTCGCTAGCTAAGACATGCATATATGTATATGCGAGATATTTATTTATTTATATATATATTTATGAAACATGATAAACGTGTGCATCGAATATAATCGCTGTCTTCGCGTTGCTTGGCAATAAATGCTTACGTTTTAGACAGAATTAAATTATTGTTTTATTCCTAGCTGTGTGATTCAACGTTCGAGAGTGTCTCACGCTTCATTCGGAGCGAGTGTCGCTTTCCATGTATAAGTAGCACTCGCGCGATTGACGTCCGTTCCTGGTGAATGCACAATCAGCCTAAATTCGATCATTATCTCAATTGTATTGACACACACACATTGATATAATATATTAGACGCACATATGAAATCGTGTATTGATTAAATATATATATATATATATATATATAATATAACAAAAGCAAGCAATTTCTATTATAAGCATTGAATACCCCAGAGGAACAACACCCGAATAAATATATAGGTTAATCTAGCGTATCGCGTGCGTTTGTTTATTTAGTAAATTTATTTTCTGTATAAGCACAGCAAGCACTAGAAGTGTGTATGTTTATAGTTTAACCTAAAACTGGAGAAACTTTTTTTTATATATATGTAAACATATTATAAATGTGTCAAGGTAAAATATTGGGATTGTCGAAGGGCAACGCGATTGTGTCAGGCACAACTGTACATCCGGTGTCTTTATTAAAATATATGTATAACATGTACAATATATATACATACATATATACACACACATACACGTGTTTATGCGAGCCATTGAATTCTGAATATTCGATTATGTATATCAATATATTGTTTAAATAAGGATAGATTTTGTGATAGTGGTAATTTTAATTCAATTTAGGGTGTTGTCAAGTGATGAAAAGCTTGTTATAGTTGTCATAGTTGTATGTTGTTTTATTTAATTGCTTGTTATTTGAATTAAATGTTGGGCCATTTAGTGTTTATTTAAAAAAAAACAATTTATAAAATTATCAGAATATATTGTTAAATATTAGCAGGAGCGCGCCGCGTAAACAGTAAGATTTTTAACGAAAGAAGCTAGTAAAGCTCGAAAAACCGCTTTATTAGAAAATCGTTAATATGATGATGCTAAAGGACTACTGTACTACTTTGGAATCGCTGATTTGCCAGTAAGTCACTGAAATCAATAAGTTTTCTCAAAATTATTTGTTTTTAAGATGAATTAAGCTAACATTTTTCACATAAATTAATTACACATTTACCTTGTACTTAATTATTAAAACCTAAATATTTTTTACAAGTTATAAGTTTACGTTCAGATTTGAATACTAAAAATGATTGGTTATTATTTTTCAGATCAATATTGAAAACGTTGGATTTTCCACAAAATAAACAACTTATATGCCATATGTAATGCATTATTTATTTATTTATTTTATTGTTTTGTTTTAGTTGTTCGATTTATATGATAAAAAGAAAACATAATTTTTTTCCAGAACCTAGAATATTCATCATGTAAAACAAACATTTTTACAATTAAGTGTAAATTACAATTTCGTTTAAATACTTAATAAAATTATCACATTTATTTTTCAAAATATCGCTGTGTTATATTATATAGTTTGTATTTTTGGCGAATGTTTTCATAAGTACGTCACTGTTTCTTTCACACGTAGGTGGAAGAGTGCGCGTCATATAATGTGAGTTCGTATTTTGTATGTTTGATTCACATACATACGTTTTCGCACGTGAATCTCGGCAATTTACCATTTGATATTTGATGCAACTGTAACATGTTTGTGCTTTGTTTTATTTCTTGTAGTTGTAAGTCTAACTCTATGTTTTTTCCTAGTTTTTATTTGTTATTCTTTTCAGGTATTCCTTGAGGTCAGATGTGAGAAAACTCCCTTGTTGATTAAACGTTTTTTAACCACTATTATTATTATTATTAATTTATAAATTATAAAAAAACAGTTCCTAAAAACATATTCAAAAGGTTGGCCAAAGGGACTATTTTCAAAGAGCTTGTTGTTCAATTATGAATTTATTGGAACACATTTTTGATTTTTTTAGAGCAAATTTTTTATTTTTTAGGAGCACAATAATTTTTTTCGTTGCAAGTTTTTGAATTAATAGCAGGTCATTTTTTAATTTATTGGAGAACATTTTTGAATTTTTTGGAGCATAATTATTATTTTCGGTGCACGTTTTTGAATTTATAGGATGTCATTTTTGAATTTATTGGAGCACAATTTTGATTTTTTTTAGAGTTTCGTCCTCTAGTTTCTAATCGTTTTTCGTTCCGTACTATCAAAGAGACTGATCTAAATAGTAATTTATTAAAAAATAAATATAAATGTTTGTCCGGTTGATTTGAATCTATATGTTACGTATAAGAATGACTATATTCAGATAATAAATAATATATTATATGAAGTTGAAAACTATCGCTGGATATCCGCTTTACAAACCTTTTTTTTAAATTAATAGAGAAAATTATATTAATAAAATTATATTAATAATTATAATCAATTAAAAGACTGATTTCATGATCCAATAACAAAATGTCCTCAAAACCCAAATGCATAATGGCCTAGACCATCTGGAACGATATTTTAATAAAAATCTTTTACTGATAAATGACTAAAAAATGAATTACATTATATTCAAGCAAAAACAAATAATTGACCTAGACCTTAAATAAAAGACAAACACAATACAAAGCGTGAATAATATAATTCCAGAATTCCAAACGCAAGAGATCGTAAGTGGAGCCTGGCCAACCAAAACAATCGACCGCAAGGCCATATCGTATCGAAAACAAGGCAATGCTCTGTGTTTTCTGGAATCAGCGTGGTTAAGTCAAAATATGCGCTCCAATCAAGAGGTTAGAAATCAGTACGCCCAAGAAACGCCGCCTAGACAGTTCCAACCTAGAAACCAGACCAACAACAACTTCGCACCCGATTCAACAATACCGTCACAAATCACAAACAAATCGGAAACATGTACGGGGTACCGCAACAAGAGCAAGCGACTACTCCAAACCACTCGAGCACGATACCGAGTACAAGAAATGCCTGATTGACTCCATCCGACATAAAATCCTTCCATTCTCTAAATTCGACCTATTCGCCTTCGATTTTCAACCACAGGACAACAGACCTCATGCACCCATCACCATATACGTGTTTTTAAATGTCTGGGCGCCGAAACAGCCGCAAACCATAAATCCACCCACTCGGCTATGGCTATGGCAGGCGTATTCTAATAATTTTCAACGGTATAATATAATGTGAATTCCAAAAAAAGACATGTTTACGTGCCGATAAAAAAAACATTTGAGTACCAAAATAAATAAATTGCTATTTGTTTGAATTTGTTTTTTTCTGACTCATACCCTATTTTAACGTTGAAAAAACTTGTCAAAATGAGAGAAATATAAAAGGTCCCTAAGGATGTGTAGTTTTTTTCGGAATCAATACTTTTTTTGTTGTTGTTTACAATTTTGTGTGTTTTTGGTCCGTAGCTAGATAGATCACTGGCTTCTTTGCTTGATTTCAATGTGAAAATTACGGTGCCCATTCTCCAAGTTTCCAACCTGAACCTTTTGTTACTCTAATATGTCTGTCATTGTTCCCATTGGATCAAACATTCGAGAAGCCGAGTTTGTAGTAATCGTTAATTTCTCAAACATGGATGAATTTAACTGAAATCTGACAAATCATTTTTTGTAAATATTGTTAGCGCAACTTTAGTGATGGTGGCAGATATATAAAGCATATCGTTAGAATGATTGCGATGTTCACGATAACAGCAACTGATTTAAATGTCATTTTACTCTTAATATATAGTTGGTGTTAGTCTGCAGGTCATAACTGGTCACTACATATTAAATTACCACGTACAAATAGGAATTTTAAAATGTCCGTAATATTGAGTGAGGTAAGTAAAGATTGATTCCTCCATTCATTTCTTTGTTGCGAGAGCTAGGCATTTACCCAATTAATGCTGCTTATTCAGAGATTTCACCATTTCATCCTTCTTTATAAGATAGCAAAATATATCAAGAGATATTGTCGAGCTTCAGATTACTATTTTCCATCATCCAAAATCATCATCATGTCCGAATAATTATGTGACTGTATTTTCTTATATCGATATTGCATTTTCATTATATAGACAAAAAAACAATATCTGCTTATTTATGGCCGACGAAATAATAACAAAGATTATTCACAAATAATTGGCAAACCTTGCAAAATTCTAATAATATTAAATTACAGAATTATTTAAGAGCACAAATATATTCATAATCTTACAATAATTAAGTTGAATATTTCTTATATGCATGTGCATATTTTCGCTTCTAGTCAAAACAAATTTCCGCAAACACTCTAAACGGCCCATTATCAATAAATCACAGCACATGGTCGTGTATACACCAAAAGAAGAGTACACCTCGCCTCTGTTGACCGCTAAACATTGAAATAAACGTCGTCGGGCGGCGGGTTGGAAAACACCATATCTCTTCGAAACGCCCTCGCTGCTGTGTACGCGATTCTCCACTCTCTAAATATACATATATATATATATATATATATATGTATATGTATTATAGTACCAAATTAAACACAAATTAAATGGCCGCGCTCGCGAAAACAACAAGAAATGCAAAATAAGTACTATAATACAATGACACATTTGTGTCTCTCGCTCTCCATGATATGGATATATGTAAATTTGTCTGCGCGCGGTATTCGCAAACGCGCAAAAACAAACAAACAAATGCGTTATATTGCACCGAAATGAATTTAGTGAATAAAAATGTCATTTTATTGTGTCGGAATCGCGCCAAGCCAACAGAAGTCAAGTTCACAGAGAGGACGCGACCGATGACCAATTGCACATTTTATATAGCCGGGCGGTAAACATGTTTCATATTCGAAAATTCTTAGAGTGTGTGTATCCGCTAGACATTGTCATGAAACCTCTCTTATTTCGTAGTCTTCGTCTCTTTAGGAAATATGTCAGTGCGATAGAGAGAATAGGAAAAAAGCTTTTTTTAAATAAAGCACAGACCGGGGGTACACGCGAACCTCTAATATACTTACGTGCGCAGGAAATTCAAATTCACATATATTATTCGTATTATATATATATATACATGCTCACACATCAATAATATATACACAGTACACGAATTCATAATATTCCGCTGAATTATCATCACGGACAACCTTGACCGTGAACTTAAATATAACCATACGTAAATATAGGTAGTATGTACTATATGTGCGCCGTTGTAAGTACATTGAATCAAGTATTACGGATTCCAATACACAGACATATAGCACAATCGCACACGAGCCAGAAAACTTACTTAACGACGTCACAAACACATCGTGAAAATTGGTGGAAAATGTGTGTGTGTGTTTTTTTTTGATGCAATATTGTCTTTAAATCAGACACGCTTATGTATTTTGGTGTTGTTATAACATTATTTATTTGAGTGTAAAATTCGTGTATATATATTTAACGAATGTCAGAAAGCTATTTAACAACTGTGGGTCGACAATTAGTGTGGCACAACAAAGTAAGTGGACTGTGTACTGGTACTCGTTTTCAAGTATATTTAATATATGTTTATTGTATGTTCAATACAATGTATAACATATTTACGTATGATTATTTTAGTCAGTTATTTATATGTATGGCTGAATTTAGAAACAAATTTTATAGACAAACGATTTTGAGGTGCGAGTCATCATTTCTGTTTTTTTTTTTAAACTGTAATGTTATTTTATTTAAATTTTTTTTCTAATCAATGATTTTTTATCTTTTATGGTTATTCAAAAAATAATATTTTTAATTCACTTGTTCCAAAAAAAAAATTCGGAAAAAAAATATTAAAATATTTTTTCCTTGATTTCTTGGTTGTAAGGGAGTTGTAATTGTTATTATATCATATTAAATAAAATCATTTTTTTAAATATTGTTGTTATTGAAACATTTGTTTATATTTTAATAAATAATAAGAGTAGATGAGCAAACGATAAAAAATGGTTACTATTTTTAGTTTTTCTATTGACTTGAAATTAAAACCACCATATAATTGTGGAAAAAAGAGATTAAAAATTTTTAACAAAACATATTGGCAAGAAAATTTTGTTATTTATTATTATTTATATATTATTCCAATTTTTTGGTTAAAAAAAAAAAATTTATAAATTTTACAAAATTTCAAATAACTCAGAAGCTAAGATTTATACCAACCTTGTGTTCTTTTTTATTGAAAATAGTTTACTTTTTATAAGAATCGTCAAAAAAAATAAAATAAACATTGCTTTCAAACCACTTACGACACGATGGATATTAATAGCCAAAATTCAGATCGTTTTTGTAGTTCTTGATCTTTAATTTTGGTTGCGTTTGTTAAGTCTTCCAGTTTGAAATATGAAAAGTAATAAATATTTTTTTTATAACTAGAACATTTGATTTAAGCCAGGTAGAAAAAGTAGGGAGGAAAAGTGCTAATGAATTATTGGTTACAATTCCAGGCCCCTAGGTTGCCATTCTCAACGATTGTTTTAGTAAGTTAACAGTATTTTATAACCCTTTTTGGGGAGATATGGTAAAATTTAATTATTCACTTTTTTAACAATCATTTAATTCGTTTTATGATTTATATAATATTAAAAAAAAAACAGAGTATTACAAAATAAGCAGTGAGAAAATGTGAAAATTTGGTGTTTTTTTACCATTTTCATAATCCCTTTTTGGGGTATTTTATTACTTCCGTACTTCAAATAAAAAAGTTTGATAAAAACTAAAAAGCCCCTAAAAGGGTTTTTAGTCCCAAGAACATAGTACTACAAATTAATCATGTAGGAAATGTGAACATAAAAAAGGCCAGAATTGCAAAGGAGGAACTAGCCATTCAAAAAGACTTTCGAATATGATGAAGGTTATACTTAAAATACTTTCAAAACTGTAAACGCGTAAAGGCATAAATTGGACAAATGCATACCGTTTAAAATTTTTTTTTGTTAGTTTAAATCCTATATATAGTAATAATAAAAAGATTTTTTTTACAATCTTCATAAATTCTTACCTATATATCAATTCAAAAAGGCTTATAAAAAAACAGCGTTTCAAAATTACTAAGCTTCAAAAAAAAACCTTGAAATTTTGATTATTAAATTTTTGGAAATAAAAAAAAATATTTAAATTTAGTAATTAAAAAAACCGTATTAATATGTAAATAAATAACAAAACTATGTTCAAGTACAATACCTTTTTTTAAAGGAAGCCTAGCAAATGGCTCTTGACATATTGTCGCAAATCGGCATACATTTACGTATTCCGAATAACTCCATCTCGTTTGGCCTAATCACATATTTTAAAAAAAGTTTCGGTCACCAATTTTACACACTGACTGTGTGTGACATTAAGAAATTTGAACACATTCCGTTTGGAATTGTAAACACCATTTCGTTTATTGTAAGGAAAACATATTTTTTTATTTATATTTGAAAAAAAAACCATAATTTTTAAAATTAAAAAAAATATATATTTAAAATTAAATATCCTATTGCGGAGGAAAAAATTATGTTTTTTCAATTTTTATTCTGCAACTTTTGTGCCCATAAAGACAGTTTTATAAGCGACTCATCCTATTGAACTTATCTCAAGTTAAAATTGTCTGATGTGGTTACCTTCACTCAATTGTATAGATCTTCTTCAACCACAGCTCGTCTTACAATGTTATACATTTTTCGCCATATTTCTTAAGATAGTGAAAAAACTATTGGGCGGATTGACAAAGTTATTCAACAATTTTTTTAGATAATTTAATTACCTCTTTAAATCTAATATATTACCTAAACACATCCGTCAATTCTAAATTGAGATAGGTTCAATAATGAGAGACTCGTCTATTTTTTGTAATCATTAAAAAAAAACATATCTTGAATCCTACAATTTTCGTTTTTAGCGAGCCAAAATACATAGGATATAAAAATGGTGTCATTTTTCGCGTCAAATTTATAATATATATATGTTAATTTATGTCGTTGAACTCTGGTCCAGACTAATGGGAGTGGACCGGGTAGATTTTCTGGGCTCAAATGGGATAGAGTCCATTGTCTGAGCGACAATAAACATTGCAATATTTGAATGAGAACAATAGTATGTCTTCTGGGTGCAATTCATTATATAACTAACTTTGAATTTTAATTATTTAAAAATAAAAAAAACAATTCGTCGAATTTAAAATTTAAAAAAATTAGTGCAGCCCCGCAGTGACACTCAAAAAGTGTGATATCTTTAGGGTACTATTCCAATACTCTAGGTCCCCATTCTCAACTGTTGTTTTAGTGCAACCACTTCTACAATATTTTAATAGTTTTATAGTTTAAAATTCGACGAATTCGACGAATTGTTGTTATTTATTTTTTCTTCACTTCACGCGGTTTTTGACGTCAATAAATCGTCTAATATAACATAAGAGTTCAAATCATTAAATCTCCCTTGAGGTAAACATAGCATAGATTTTGTCACGGTCACGAAGATTTCGACTCAATTCTGCAGAATCTTGCGATTTCTGCAAGCCTATAGTCTTCGGATCAACGCAAAGAAAATGAAAGAAATGTGGCTTAACAGCAGCTGTTTTTTTCTCTTACTGTATTAACATAACATTACAAATTGACATTCTTCCTAATATAAGGAATTAGGGTTCATATTGAATAAGGTCGTTGACCGAGCTTTTGACTTACCGCTTTTTTGTTTTGTTTCTTTTGTCACTTATTACGCGCCATTTATTGTATTGTTAATTGACTTGATTTATATTCGTTTAAAAATATATATTGTAAATTAATGTTGTATATCTCACATTGCGTCGTGTTATTTATAAAATTAATCTCGAACATTGGCAGAAGTTTGGCCATATAAATGTGATCATTGGTAGAAAATTAGTCAAGCCATATAAGTATAAAAATTAACATTGTTATACAATCATTTATTTATTCGGGTAATGATTTTGACTATTGAACAACGGCGATCCCGAACATTGGTCCTTCGAACCGGATATGAACCGTGACCTATGTATATGGAAAGAAAAAAGAGGAGCGTGTAGAGCAAATACACAACTTTCTTAATTGTCCCGAGTAGGATGTTTGTGTTACCGCTTATGTGATGTGCTTGCTAGAGAGTAGCGTAATCAAGAAGATTAAATAACGTTACCAGGTCATCGATGAAGCTCATCGAATCAACAACGAAAAATCTAAGTTGTCTGAGATGTTGCGTACGTAGAATTGTTGAATTTTCTGTTGTCCGTTGTTTAATAGTTCTGATGATTTTGATGTTTCAATACAAATGCAGTGCTGAAACCGTACTTGTTGCGTCGCCTCAAGTCTGAGGTGGAGAAGGCACTGTTGCCCAAAAAAGAGCCTAAGATTTTAGTTGGTATGTCGAAGATACAGCGTTAGTGGTACACTAAAATTCTCTGCTAAAGAACATTGATATTGTGAACAATGCCTGACACACACTGATAACATATTGATGCACTTGCTGAAATGCACATATCATCCGTATCTGTACCACAGAACATAATATTGTAACGAACTCTGGAAGATGAGTCGTATGCTTTACATCCTCAAGGATTACTGTGGTTGAAAGAAATACGTAGCTGGCTAATTAGTTTATTTTTATGTTGTCAACACGTGCCGGAGGTCTAGGCTTTAATCTTGCAACCGCTGATTTTGTTATTATTTACGACTCTGATTGGAATCCAAAAATGAACTTGCATGCCATGGACAGAGCTCATCGAATCGGCCAAAAGAAGCATGTGTGCGTGTATCGTTTCATCACCGAAAATTCTGTGGATGAGAAAATCATCGAACGAGCCGACATTAAGTTGCGCCTTGACAAAATGGTCTTTCAGCAAGGTCGCATCCAGGATAACAAATCCACATTGAATAAAGACGATATGTTGAACATGATTTGATTTGGTTCCACTAAAATATTTGCATCCTCATCAAAACTGGCATCGGCCTCCATGATGCCAGTTTGGATGAGGGCATCGATGTCATTTTGAAGCTGTTTAACCAAAAGACAGAAGAACGTAATGAGAAACTCGAGAAATTGCGTGGGGTGGGTCACATTGGACACGAGCAAAACAAAAGATTGCCGACAATATGATTAAGCTACCGAAGCGTGAACGTAAAGCTGCTAACTACGCTGTATATGCTATATTCAAGGATGCTCTAAAGTCTGAGCCCAAAGTCCTAAGGCACCAAAACCACCTCGTCAACCTCGTGCCGGATTACCAGTTCTTCCCACGTCGACTGTTCGAATTGTTAGGTATATCAATAAGTTCCTAATATACCAGAATTGTCTGGAGAACAGGCTACACGAATTCAACGTGAGGAGCGACTCTGAACCACTTACCGGCGATCCCGAACAGCTGAAAAGAAGGAAGTAGTTCGTCGTAGCGTCCAGTTCTGCAACTTTGTTGCTATTGCCCTATGTCCCGAAAAGGGCCTAATATATATTTAGCATGTTGATTAAATGATATCAAAACATTATTTTTATACTTCCACGTTACACGCGTACACGCGTACACGTGTATCACAAACATATCATCATTATTTAAGCACACCGATCCGGAGAATCGAACTCGTAAGTTCATGGCTATTTCATAATGTGGAAATAATTTAGCTGGAATCAGTGAGTGCAAAAATACATTTCATAGAAACAAAATGCGTTATTAATGGAAGAAGAAGCTTTCCACAGAAACTATAATATTAGCTCGTAAATAGATGTATAGAATGGCTGGGCGTATAGTTACATTACTGCATGTACACGCGTAACCTGTAATGGAGATATATTTGCTAGTTGCATAATTTTATATTACCAAAATCAACATCCAAGAAAGAACACGTGTTTCTGCACACTGTGTATATCTAAACTATGTATACATATAATATAAATACATAAAATAAAATGTTCAGTATAGGGTGAAATTATGTAATCGTACATAAGAACGTAACGTAATTGAATAATCATAGAAATGATGAGAAATAATTATTATGGGTTGGGGATGATTAGCTGTTTTCCAAGTGCCTGTTTGAGATGCCATCAATAAATGTTCACATTTTTGGTTTCAAGATCTTTTTAGTTAGGAAATACAATCTTTTTGCAAACTTGAATCCTGACTAGTACACTGAAACCGTATAATTCATATAATTTATTTATTAAAAAAATGGGAAATTGATTTTTCTTTATTTATCTATCATTCAAGACAATATAATATTCAAACCCTTGGCACAAAACTTCAAGAAACTGTTTCTGAATTTGATTTAATGTGCAAACAAACACGTTGACATGTTATGGCTCTGTACAATTCCCTTGACTTTGGCCTTTTCAAATGCACCTCGCCACGTCGAGGCTCTACGTCGCGACTCGTTGGCAGGGCCACCCCATTCAGACACTAACACATATATACACAGACAGAATAGAACTTCAACTCGCAACATTGTCGGAATGCTCAGTGTGCACTCTCACAGGTACATAGACATTAGACACAAACGAACTCGTTTCGCAGTTCGCAGATGACGTAGACAGTCATTCCTATATAAGGTCAATTTCCAAGGTTTGCCGTAACTGTTATTTTCCATTTATACATTTGTATGTTATATAGGTGTAAGTATGTATTATGTATACTATAAAAATATAAATAATTAATATAATTGTATAACTAAGGTTATATATGTATATATTTAAAAGTTAAGGATTAAAGATACATATTTATTAGGCACGCCTTTTGTTGTAAAATGGTATTTAAATTTTCATTGGGGGCGAGCACCCTATATATTATATACATTTCATTTGAAATTCAAATCTTTCAATTAATCCTCAAGTTCAAACACTTCCAAAGTTTGCGCTTAAAGTTTAACATATAGATATCCTGTGCGCTTGTCATCGGGTGGCATCGCAAAATTCTTGTCAGTCGAGTTTTCTTTGAAACCATTTGTTCTGTCTGGCACATCAGAGCACACGATAGTTTCATAAAATGTCCTTTCTACTTAATACAGAAGACCTATCTACACATGCGCGAAGCCTATACATATTTCATTAGTATATTTAA
>JANSTU010002450.1:0-18563 GCA_027564075.1 Bolitophila hybrida
AGCACATTAGCATGACCTGACCACTCGTGTGAACCCGTAATGGTCAATGATTCCGGTGTGCGACATCGCACACTGGCCCTATGTCCCACAAGAGATTACAGGATCCAATGAGAATGAGAGTTGGGTAAAGATTAACGAGCACTAGCTAGCACACTGAACTCAATGCCAACTTTTATATATAGTATACGTTTTTAAAGGTGCAATTATACATATTCCATGCGCAACTAATAAAATGTATACATTGATACGAGAAAAAAAAAACAATCTAGAACGGGATTCAAGTGAGTTGACATCAAAATCGGCAGAGGGACAGCAACCGACGGCACCATAAAAGAGTCACGTGTGGCCATCCAGAGCGGAGCACATCTGAAAGCCAACTGCTGCCACGATCAAGCCAGAAGGGCATGTCAATGATATTTATATCGGAATAGAGACTTAGAATATATCGTGTACTGATTGTGTGAATTATACTTATCTGCTCCCAAATAAACACCCGTTGGGTATCTTAGCAAGGCCAGGCAAATACTGTGCTCACCGGTCGACATTACACTTTGTGTATTAGCGCCTAAAAACTCATCGGTCGGATTTATGAACAGGTTATGGAAAATCGCAACTGTAATGTATTCTCCAGTTTCTCTAGGCCAAAAAGTGTTTTCGGATATCCACTTTTTACATTAATTGTATTTTATTGTAATTTACATTCGACCAAACTCGTCTATTTGAGCATTCACGTCTATTTAATGAAGGTACGCCATTTCGCCGAATGATTGTTTCTTTAATATATCCTAAAAATTAAATCGCGCAAGCGATTCTTTTTTATTTCAACACAAAGTACATGTGAGCTAAACAGTTTAAAAGCGGCTAAACGGCCATTCGTTGAAACGGCATTCGGCGAAATGGCCATAGACCCTATGTAATATGTCAAATGTGTCTCTGGCAACTGTACAGACAAATACACTGTCACTTTTCTCATATTGATATACTATATTTCGACTTCTTTTGAAAATGTTAGCTATATTACACGGACACGGGCTGTAACACAATCTGTGGCAAAATATGTGTCTTTCATAGCACGTGTAATGGCACCTTAAAGGATTCTGTGAAGAAACGGCACAAACCTAAATGTTTTTTATTATTTAAGCCGTAATTTTGGGCAGCATGCAATAAACTCCGTAGAAATGTACACTAACAACAATAAAAATGTATTCTAACAAATTAAGAAAAACAGAATTAATCTCCAGGGACTATTTGAGTATATAATAAAAAAAAGTTGATCTTTCACCCGCGATCTCGATTTCGTAATTATTTTTTTTTGTTTATAGTTGGCAGTTTAGTATTATGGCATGTTTACATATTATAAAATATAAAAAAAACATAATAATATATCATATAATATATATATGTTATATATATGCAAAATCGATTGAATGTATTAACCATGACAAGGATATTAAATAATAATAACGGTAAATGTTATAAATGTTGCAAAAAATCGACATTTTCACCTGGCGCAGTCTATCTCGTGTTGTTTTTCCAGCAATATAGCTATATTCTCCACGCTCACCACAAGATTTATTCGATTCATTTGAATAAAAGCCTAAGTGCTTTTAAATTGCCATTCTGCCTTTACACGTTTTGTGCCTCCTACTGCCGCGGAATTTTCCGGGCCCGGTGTCGGAAAATTTCAATTCACATACATATATGAACCGGCGTGTGGTTGTATGTTAGAGGCGAGAATACTGAATGGCCTAGACGCGTTTGGTAAGTACTTTAGGTGTAATAATTCGCATTTGCGTCGTGCGCCTCATTTGATATTCAGCCTGCACAATCTGGATACATGGAAAATATATACGCATTTGCGCGTGATTCCGGCAGGTTTGACGCATTTTATCCAACAATCTGGCTGTACTTTGCGGGAGTACATGTATATATTTATAAGCGAATATTCACAGTACCATTACAAAACGCATATATGGTACAAGTACACTTAGTTACATATATACTCAGAGCGAAAACGCACTGGAGTGGGAAATCTTTTGGGAAAGCACTTTAAATTTTGAATTTCGAATTTCCCGGTTTTGTTTGCGTGTGTACGAGAGGGTAACAATACGTATATGTTTGTACTAAAGTGGAGAAGGTACACGCGTATCAAGTCGTTGTATCAAAGTGTTATTTGGATACGAGTGTGCTTCTGTCGAGCGGCTCCAATATATAAATGTGCACTCACACACATATAATCTGTATATATATATATATATATATATATATATATGTTCTTAGTGTGTCACAGGATCTCATGTTTAAATAATAGAAAGAATGTATATATTTTCTTCAGGGCTATCAATGCTCGCTTCTTTATTATTCAAAACATCGGAATAAAAGCAACCCTTTTGGTAATAAAATGGAAAATATGATTGTCATATTATTTGGCAAATGTGTGATAGGCTGCGTTTGTGTATATATCCTTTCAACATGCGTAAATATATGTATATGTGTGTGTGTGTGTTTGTGACACTGGCCGGGTCAGAGCATCTATCGTATATGGGCGAAGAGCCAAAAATTTAAATAAATTATTACGTTTTGTATCTCACATAAGCCCACAATTTATTTGTTTAACACATTTCCGCAAATTTGATTAAAAAAGCTGCAGATCCAGCTGTGGACGGACGCAGAATTATATATAGTTCTTTCCGGACAAATCCAGGAAATTATATTGTTTGATATATATTTATTTATACACATTTATGTTATATATGTATTTCTATAAGGGCAAACTAACACCAACGCACTCACTCACAAAGGAATCGTTTTCTTTTATTTGCACATCTTGTCGAAACGGACCTCATAAATGCCCGTTATTCGACCAGGCAATTTGTAATTGTTCCCTAGGAACACGACACTTTATATTTACATTATGTATTTTATCGACTTTATAACGGTAAAAGGGTGTCTTGTGTACGCATATTTATATTATATATATATATATATATATATATGTATATCCGGATGTAGTGCTTTTTATATATTGTTATCTAGAAGTCGGCATTCAGCGAGTATAAAAGATGCCAAGTCTGGCCGTTGGGAATTCCACGTGTATGTGCACAAAAAGTATTTCATTTTATTTATTTATTTTCGGGCAAACAGAATATTTTATAGGATTTACGCCCGAGTTGTTGTTGTTGTATTTGTTTCTTTTGTATTTTATATGAGAATTCCGAGGAATGGAATGTTCTTTTGAAACTATATATTATGCATGTATGCAAGCACCGGTATGCAGAAATCTTTGATCGACGAAAGCCAATGCGCAAAATATACATACTTAAATATAACTGAGAATTGTTTTTTATTTATTTTTAAAGAAAAATCCGTCAACTCTAAGGAAATCATAATCATTCTTTTATATTAAAAAAAAAATACTCTAAAAATTGATAAGAAATGATATATTTGTTTTTTTTAAAACTTATTTTTTAGATTTATAGAATAATAAATTGAACTTTCATTACACATAATATACAGATGATCCAAATAATTCTAACGCTACGAAAAATCACAGCGAAATGATGAAATCCCAAGTGAAATCCGCCTGCACGTTTAGTAGATCCCCAGTCCGTCCACTTTATGTGGATATCTCAAGTACGTACACACACACACACACGCACGCACGCACTTCTCGCCTTTACTACATACTATTATGCTTCTTACGTGCGTGGTCCACATTGACGAATGAGGGCACACAAATATACATTAAACGCAACGAAAGTACACATATAAATATCGTCGGGTTAGGTGGTGTGCCAGTCCAGCACAAACATATACCCTTTCTTGTGCGCCGAGGCTCGTTTGTCTTTTTTTGTTGTCTCATTATCCCCGGTGCCGACTATATAAAAATCAGTATTTATATGCGTTCCGTCGCAAAATCAACGGCACCGCATAAAAAGGGCGAGAAAAAGGTATCGTTCGCGTATGATCGAATCAATTTATTTGCGTGACAGCCAACATAAAACAACCCCCGACCACTACGACAGTGTGCTGGACGTGAAGATAAAAGTATGCGATTAGACGGGTGGCGTTAGGTTTTGGTATTGCTACACTCACACGTCCCATTATTTATGAATGCTATATAATATGTTCTATATAATTGAGTTGTGTAGCATATTCGCAAATAAGAATGGAAATGAAAAAAATAAATAAAGTGCGGAGGGTGCTAAATCACAGTAGACATATACACAGATTTATTCTATATAGTCGGAAAAGCGGTCAAATCATCAGCGATGCGAACTTTTTTCTTATTGTCTTCACATGTGTAATATATGTATGTGAAAAAAGGTAATCAATTCAGACCGAATGACACTCTCTTATTCTTTGGAGATATACCCATTTAAATCGAATAATACGCTCAAAAGATCTATATCCACAGAGACTGTAGAAAGCTCCCGTGGAAAGTGTGATTTCAATTATTCTTAATCTAATGTGTCCCACATCGTTGTCGTTACGCTTCGTGACAGCCTAGTAGAATCTGTGGATGTATGCGCGTTTCAAGAGATCAATTTATGAAGATATATACATACATATAGATTACATATGCGCCACGATAATGTGTGCGTTGCTATACAGATAAAGCATCGTGTTATATAGATGAATGCTGCTTTCTCGTTCTATGGAAATAAAAGAGCTTTACAGATCAAGTACCATGACATGGGTAAAACCACACTCAGACATCAGACCCATATATGTACATGAACGCATGATTCGAATTATTTCCATTAAAGGGTGTATTATCTGTTGGTATACGATTGTATAGAGCAAATACATAAAATGAGAATGTATTATTTATTGTGCTCGAATGGACGGAATTCTTTAGAAGTTACATTTTTGATGTTTGTTTTTTTTCTATTTAAAAGTAAAAGCTTTCAATAAATCACGAATGAATTATTATTTAGGGTATACGTCATCGATGGGTGCGGTATGAACAATTTGTTTGACCATTCAGATCCTTTTAGATTGAAAGAATGGTATATATTAGAGACTGTTGCGCTGTTCAATTATATTAAATGTTTTTCTTAAAGCACGGAATTTGCAGAATTTACTGGTTTTATTATATTAGTATTCAATAATTTATGACATTTTTTAGATCATTAATTACAAAATATTGCAAAAAAGCTTTACATATTGCTGGGTTTTGGATACTTCGTAAATAAAAATTGAAATTTCGTGACATAGCTGCAAAAAAACTTTTATGTAAGTATAATGCTTTCAATAAAATGCAGCACATGCTCCAAATGGCCGAAAAAAGCCTGTATTGATTGAACATAATGTCCACAATTTCTCTACGAATATAATATCCGATCTTAAAAACCCTATTAGAGGGTAAACGTTAATTATTTTGTTTAAAAAAGAAGCTTTTTAGGAATGAAAAGAAGAGTTTAAAGAGTGTTTGGTATAAAACAATTAACATTTAAAATATGTTATTATATATTTTTTTTGATTATTTAACATTATGGGACTTAAAACCTTTTAGGTATGCAGCTGTTTCGGCACCCACACAACAGCGAGCACATTTCGGCGACTACAGTTATCGCCCACACTTCGAAGCGGATTAATTCGGCGCGCACATATTGGCGCTATCTTTAGAAATAAAACAACACTTGGGATTGACGAATAGAGTGATGGTGTATTAAACCCTGTAAATTACCCGAATAGGAAAACAATTGACGGTTAATACCTTGTGGCCGAATGAAAACAAAAGTATTTCAATAATCCAATGTAAGCACATGTAATTTTAGGTTTATAGATTCAAATCAATTAATCAATTGAGTGAGTACCACATGCCCGAAATCATTTTCAAACATTATTGTCAAAAAATTATCTTTCTAAAAAATCCAAAGTTATGGCAAAGTTATTTATACATACATATAAAACTGAACGTATAGGCGCCAAACAAATACAAAAATGGTCACAACGAAATAGAAAATTAATTTGCATTTTTGCCTATATAGTTTTTTTACGGCTTTTGTATTATTTTTATCAATAACATTTTTTTTAATATTTAAATATTATTTTACTATATTATAAGTCAGTTTAACTTTTTTTTTCTAAACATACATATTTTTTGTAATTTTTTGGTTATTTCAGAAATATTTATTTATTTATTTATTTAAAATTATACAAGTTGTCTGGGACAATATAGTTTCTATAATTAGAATTGTGTAGATAATGAATAACATAAAAATATTGTGTGTTGTGTAGAAACAAATTTATAAGTAACATATAATTACAATAATTATTAAATAACTAAAATTAAAACTTTATGTATTCAACAGATCTCAGTTAATACTTCTTTTGATAGTAGATGGTTGAAATATTCAATTTTGAAACTAGTTGGTACGATTTTGCTTTATCACAGTCGGTAAATAATTCCATTTATTTACGACATGTGTGAAAAATGAATTATGCAGATGAGAATGTGTTGGCATAGTAAAATTATTAGACCTGCTAGAAATGCTGGGGTTTAGTAAATCAAAAATGTAGTCAGGAGCTTTGCTTTTATTAAGTTTGAACAAGAATAGAAGTTGTCTAAAAACGAGGTAATCTGACTTTCATCGAGGATCAGTTTTTTAAAGTTTGAAATATGATCTCTGAGTCGAATTGAATACTCGCTTTAAGATGCTCTCAGATCTGAAACACTTTTTAGAGGCAATAACATCGCCATAGCAAAAATTCGGAATGATGAGAGCTTTTCCAGACAGATTTTGGTATAAGTATGCTTCTGGTACGGCCATAAGCACCGAAGTACTGCAGATATCATTATACAGTGATCAATCCATTTGAAAGTTCAGTTCATAACAATGCCTAAATTTAGAACAGAATCATTCAGATTAATTTCAGATTCATTTAAAATGATAGGACTAGTATCATAGATGTTTCTATTCCATTTTATAAGCATGGCCTGGGTTTTACCGACGTTCTGGTTTAGACCATTTTCTAATGACCACTGAAACATATTTTTTAAATCCTCATTTATTTTATTAATACTTTCAGAAAGATGATTTGGATCACATGCTAGATAAATCTGCATGTCATCGGCAAAGAGGAGGCACGAAGAATGGCGAAGTTTAGAAGGAAGGTCATTAATAAACATAGAGAACAATATTGGACCCAATACAGAACCTTGAGGTACACCTTTTGTTACTGGCCGGAAAGCGGAATAGATGTCTGAAATAGAAACACACTGGGAACGGTTGGAGAGATAGCTACAGATGAGATTACACGCAGTGTTGTCAAAATGGAAATAGGTTTTAAGTTTAGTTAGGAGATATTTATGATTGACATTATCAAATCTTTAGAAAAGTTAAGCAACACTAAAATTATTAGGTTACGATTATCGAGTGCAATGTTTATGTCGTGTGAGATTTTTAACAATGCAGTTATGGTACTGTGTTCTTTGCGGAAACCACAGACTGGAATTTAAACATTAGATTATTTTCAGACCTAAAGTGCTTAGGAATATGTAAAACTTTTGCCCTTTTCCAAACACCTGTAAAAGTATAACTTGTAAGTATTGTATTAAATAAGTGACAAAAGGCATTAAAAAGAGTAGGTAGTAGAAGCAATTAGGAATATGACTAGAGAGAATGCATTAAAGACGTCTACAGTCTCAATATTATAAAACGCAAATTTATTTGCAGATATTTCCGTAATAATATTTAGATCAGGAAGGGACTGATTGTTAATTCCTTAGAAGGTAGGATATAACATCGAATTAACCGATGTCCAAAATCGGCACAAAAATTGTGATATAGTTAGAGTAAAGAGTGCCAAATTTACACTGTGTGTAAATGCGGCACACTTCGCGTACAGAGCTCTTCATTTTGGGGTCATTAAATGGCTCAAATTTTACCAGGCGTCTACTGAAGCATAATGCTTGACAAGAGTGGCCCACAATAGTGCATACTAACGCCACCTCTTAAATGTATATATATTTTTTTAAATATTTTTAATTCCACATGAAATTAATTTAAGACTGACAGGCAAAACTAACTGAAAATTAACAAATGATCGATGATTCAATCTCTACCGTTTCCAGAAAAAAACCTAAATACTATACATTATATAATATTAAAATTGTCATATTCCACAGATTCATTTAGACCAAATGAAAAATTCCTATAACATCGAATGTCAGTTTTCTCTACAACAAATCAGTGGTCACACATACACACTACCAAATCAAACACATATATACATAATAATACCACACAATTAAACATCTCAAATGGTTCATCTATACATCTTTATAATATATTCGAATAAAACTCCGCCTATACCCACTGACCACTCAACTGCGTCCATTTCATTTCACATCGAAGCAAATCAATCATAGAACTTGAGATCAGCCTTTGTGCATGTAGCCACCACGCGAGCACACTGCTGCATCCCGCTGCACTCTCGCTCTACTCGCCCCCGCACATTTATATTATATACATCTGCACGATAGTATAACATATACATATATGCATATAAATGTCTGTACAGCGATAGGGAAAATATAAATGATTACGGAGAATGTATGATGTATATTCAGATTCACGGTGCAGCGCGGGCCTGGTTATATCGTATAATATAGGACTGGAGAAGCTGCGGGTAAACGGCTGCCCAATGCACCTTTTCAGAGAATGCATACGGTGCACGGGAAAATCGTATTCCTTTGCACGATTTGTCTGTTTGTCCACATGTGTGTGTGTGTGCGTAGATGGGTGCAGGCGACTGGTGTATATTCTGGAAGAGAGCTTTTTGCCGATGCGTCGCGTCCTCGAAAACGTCAGGCTCGGCAAATCGTACATCACCCATACTCATTTTATATGCGTACACAGTACACCCGAATGCAACTTGCATTTATTATTCTGTAGTACATATAAATATATACACAGTATTCTGAACATATAAATATATAAGGATATATATATATATATTCTATTTTATGTGGAGAAACGTAATTAATTGCACTCAAACATTGCGATGCTGCGATTCGACCGTTCGTCGAAATAACGGCACACTAGCTAGAAAATGGGATATTCGATGGCCGGGGTGCGGAATGCATATATGTTTGACTATGTATGGTTTGAGGATGCAACTGCGTTGTGTAGAGACGATCGACGTGTGTGTATGCGGTGCAGATGGGCTGCAATGGAGTGGCCACCCGCGCGACACGTTGACACACAAATGGAAGAACGACTGTGATGAAAGGGTCATTTTATATCTATCTCTATGTGGAATTTTTTAAAGGGCAGCGATATTCCATGGTATTTTGATTGTATCTTATCTGTGACTATATGTCAGTTTTTCTATTGGTTTAATAAGATTTTACTCTACACTTTTATAGAATCAAAAAAAAAATCAGATTTGTTAACCAAAATGTTAGTTTTTATTACTATTTCAAAATAAGTTAGCTTTTTTACTAGTAAATTAAAAATCAATTTTGTATATGTGTCAATTATTACTAAAAACCAGTCAGTTTTTTACTATTTTTAATATAATTCAGTTATTTTATTGATTAAATCATTAACGTGAGATTCGTTGGCCAAATAGTTTTACTATATGAAAATAAGTGATCTTTTTTACTAGCATTAGATTTAAAAGATTTTACTAGATTAGTAAGTCATATATATAATATAGTTATTTTTTTTTATTTTCATATATAATTTAGTTATTTAATTATTTGAAACATTGAAGTCATATGAGAAATTTATTTTTACGAATTTAAAACAACAGAATTAAACTCCACGGACTTTTATATTTGGGAAACAAAAAAAATAGTTTTTTTCATCCTGTAGACATTCGTATTAATTTTTGTAATTTCACGCAATGGACTTTCATCCTGCGTACATTCATTTAAAAAAATGACTTTCATACAATGATCCTACATCCCACGGACCTTAACCCCGCAGACTTTAACCCCGCGGTATAATATTGTCCATGTAAAACATAACACAGATATAACACAAAATTAATAACAAAATTGTACGAAAGTCCACGAGGCGAGCGACCGCGTGGTCAAAAACTAAAAATGTGTCCGCGGGATTAGCGTACGATATGTAAAATGTACAGACGTGTGCGAGGCGAAAGTCCAATCACCGTAAAAAATAGGGCTTTGACTAGTTTTATTATATTATTAGTTAAAACCCATTTTTTGTACAAAATTAGTCAATTAAAAAAATAAAAAAGATTTTAAAAATTTAAGAAAATGTTCTTCTTTTGCTAATAAATGTTAGATTTTTGAGTAAATAAATATAAGCCAGTTTTCCACTAATAAGAAAGAAATTTTTTGACTAATTAAAAAAGATCAGTCTTTTTAGAAGTTAATAATAATTACAATTGTTGACAAGTTAAATATAAGTCAGTTATTGGACAAGTAAAAAGAAATCAGTTTTTTGACTAGATTTTTAAAAAAATTAATGATAGTCATATTTTTGACTAGTTAAATATAAGTAAGTTTTTTACGAGTACATTTTTTTTCAAGTTAAAAAGTTCTTTTTTTTACTAATTAATAGTTAGTTCAATTTTTTATATATATTATATTTGTAAATCATATTTTTTACTAGTAAAAAATAGATCAGTTTTTTACTTGTAAAATCAAATAATTTTTTTGACTAGTTAAAAAAATCTGTCTTTTAACTAGCTAATAATAAATCAAATTTTGGTCAAGTTGAATTTTATTGGCATATTTCTGAATTGGTCAGTCTGTGGAATAGGTAGCAAAAGAACAAGAGTTGTGCGGATTTTGCGTCCGAACATTTGTTCTGCTGGCGAATCATTGTCCAATGTTGTGCACGGTGTTGTGCGATAACAGGTCAAACATTTTTGAAGAGCAGCGTGAGTCATCTCTTCCCCCTTGGCTTTGCACGTTTGAATGTGTTCATAGAACGTTCGGATTGGCCATTCGATTGGAATTGGACAAAAAGGCGCCGACCGAAGATGTTGAACGCCCAGCTGTCTGCAGAATTCTTGAAAATCGTTTGAAGTAAACTGAGCCCCTTTGTCTGTTACTATCGTAACAGGTAAAATTTTCGAGTAGTGGCGAAATGGTAGCAGACGAAGTCGTGCGTGACATTATGACTATTTCGGGTCACTTTGTGTATGCATCAACTACGTCCAGAAGATTATGTCCGTGGAATGGGCGATCAAAAGGAATATGTATTATAGACCATGGGTGTTTTGAGACGTGCCACAAAGATAAATCTGTTTTTATAGGTGCTTCGCCTGTTGAAGCACATCGAACACATGGCGCACAAGATTTGTGATATGTTCATCTATGTTTGGCCAGTAAACGAAATTTCGCGGCGGGGCTTTCATTCGGACGATTCCTGGGTGTCCACAGAGTAGTTGATGTTAACTTTGGACTGAACATTAAACGCAATTATTACGCGTACAGAAATAAGTACGCACCCATTTATCACAGACAGAGTCTCTGCAATTATGTAATATCTTGAGCGTCTTGTCCTGGATGTCTGAAGGCCATGATGAACTAATGTACTGTAGCACGTCTGGAAGCAATGGATCGGATTATGTTGCAGTAGCAATTTCAGGAAGCATGTGCTATCGCTTTTTTAGATTTGTCCGGGAACCATTGTAAAATAACGCAGCCTAGTCCGAAACTAGAAGCGTAGACTTGGATCGAAGTGTGTGAGCAACAGGTCGGACTGTAAAAGATTTTTTACCTTTGCCACTTCCAATCAGCGTCATTAGTCAGCAACTCGTCCAGCGGCCCTCATATTTCACGGATGAATTGACCGTAGTAATTAATCATGCCGAGAAAAGATCGAAGCGAGGACAGGTTAAACGGTTCGGGCATGTTTGTTATGGCACAAACCTTCTCCGGCTCTGGTCTTCTTCCTTCAGCATCGACAATGAATCCCAAATATTTAATTTGCGTCATTAGAAAATTGCATTTGACTCGATTGGACATTCGCACCTGCCGAATCACTGCAAATAGGTTTAAGCGGAACATCCCACAAACCAAAATTATCGATCCAATCAATACCAATGATTGAGTTTCGGTACATTCGATACATAGCACGGTCCAGATGAGTTGATTCCATAGAGCACTAGGTCGCATGAAAACTGGGAAGTCAACGTCAGATCCTGTACAGATGCATTTTTCGCGGAGTGTGTTGTTGGTGTTGAGATTGGACTAACAATTTACGACTCCGGGGACATAATCGTTATGTCCGATGCTCCAATGGGTGTCCCTTAGTCTTGTGTTCTGAACGGCTTGACAACTTTCTCGCGTTTCGCAGCTTGTTTTTTACGATTTACTTTGTTCACTATCGACAGAGAACTTTCGATGAGTGCTGCGTTTTAGCGTCATAATTCTAGTAGCTTTTTTGGTGAAAATCAACAGTAGGCTTTTGAATTGGTCCGCCTTTAGACTAGTCAACCTAAAATCCTCGCACTCATTATTGACAATGCCTGCGTACGTCACAAGGTCATGCCAATCGTTCTTGGTGAGTTTTAGACAGTGATATCTCGCACTGAATAACGACGAATGCCTACCAAAAATCTCACACAAAATTTTGATGGATGGCATTGCCTATCGAGATTTCTGAGCAATAACCGAACTTTTGTTGCGTCATCCAACGATGTTGCGTAAACGTCGAAAATATCCTTGTAGCGGGCGAACCAAAGGTCAAAAACTCTGTTGCATTTAGGGTCGTAATGGAACTCTGTGATGCCGTTTGCCAGCGACTCCATAAGCTTGTCCGGCAGAGCATTTGCTTTGGGTTCGGTTGCGTGCACGGTTTAATGTTTTTCAACTAAACTTGAAAGTGACCGTTTGCTAGGCCAAGAACTGTTGCTGTCTCGCAGAATTTCCATAAACTATTTTTTTTCCAAATAGGTTATGTAAATAAGTATTTTTAATGAACATTTCTTTAGTAACTTGTTACCTTATATATATTAAAGTTTTGACTCCATATCTACTAATTTATTTAGTACCGAAGTACCCTTTGTTATATTAACATCATAATAATGGTTTTATCTGTTGTTTTAATAAAAAAATAGAATTAATGCTCTAAAGAATGACTGCGAGCTTTCCAATGTTCAAATTTAAAGAAAAGTGGGATACTCTGAAAAGAGTTTTCGTAGTATTTTAAGAAAAAATCAGGAAAAGGGCACTCATACTAGAAAAAAACGGAAGTGGTCGTCCTCTTAAGATATCTGTCAACGTTCGCCTTTTATAGCTATGGGTTTTAATAGAATGATTTCTAAATGTTAACTCACTTAAAATATAAAAAGAAGCTTTTAGACCCCACTGGAGTACATTTGGGAAGAACACAAATTGGTATTCGACTTAAAAGAATGGGATTATTGTCTAAAAAAACCGCATAAACTGGGCTGAAAAATATGACAAATGGACTAATGTATTTTTCCGATTAATTAAAGTTTAAACTTTTTGGTCCAGACGGAGGCCAGAAAGTTCGTCGAAAATTCTAAGAACGATAATGTATTGTACCAACCGTCAAGCATTCTGGTTATGTTATGGTCTGGGGAGCTATTACTAACTATAGAATTGGTAAACTTATAATGCCTTCTAGCATGGTAAATTGTCTGGTTTACATAAATATCAGTAATAAGGGTGTAATACCAACAATTGAACGTCTCTCCGAATTCTCTAACAACCCAATTTTTCAAGATGACTCTGAACCGTGTCACCAAGCCAAGTGGTATTTTTTTTTATTTTTAGTATGCATTTTTATTGTTATATTTTCAGTTAGGGAAACATAAAATAGAAATTGAAATTTGATCGCTGGATTGGCCCGGAAACAGCCCAGATCTAAATCCGATTGAAAACCTATGGCAAAACATGGGAAAAAGAACGATGAAATTCCATCAACCTGGAACGATTCAAAAACTTCAGAATGTAATCGAGAAGGTGTGGTGGTACGAGGAAATAACTTCGCTGTAACTCTTTGCCAAAAAGAATAGGACAATAAGACATGAAAAAGGCCACAGGTGGCAGCACTGAATATTAAACATTTTAAAATTAACCAATTGCTTTTTTTATTTAATATTTATTATTGTTATGAAAAAATAAAAACAAATTGAAAATAGTTAAAAAATTTAAAAATTTACATTAAATAACAAAATAAAAAACAATTTTTTGTTTTTTTCTTTAATTTTTTTTTTTATTTGCATTTAATCGACTTATTTATTGATACTTTATTGAAAAAGATATGTAAACAAAAGTAGTTAAATATAAATAATAAATTATTTTAAAAACAACAATCATTAGCTCGGACTTTTTTCCTTTCTTTTTCTAGTTAATAATAAATCATATTTTAAATATGTTATACATTAGTCAGATTTTTGACCAAGTAATCTTTAAACTACTAAAATGAAATCAAATGTTTGACTAGTTAAAAAAGATCAGATTTTTTACTTGTTAATAATAAGTGAAATGTTTGTCAAGATAAATATAAGTCAGTTATTTGACTAGTATAGGTTAGTTCTTACTAATTGTTGAATTATGTATAAAACATTAGAACTATTGTACCTACACTCAAGATTTACATCGGTAATATTACCGTATTGAAATCTATACTGTATTAATTATGTTATGGTTTATTATATGAAATATATCTCAATCACAAAATAGACATCACCGTGTACGCATCTTTTTTTTGGTCGCGCAGTGGCTAGAAGCTTTTCAAGTAAAACTATTCATTATTTTAAATAAATTGAAAAAATCAATCTTTTTTAGAATCGATGATTATTTTTTTTTTTATTTTATGCACATAAACAACCTCTCAATTAAAGTTTGTTTATATGCTATTTTTACATTTTATTTAGCTTAATTCGGTTTTTAAATTACATTTTTATAATTTATGAAAAACTAAACTTTTATTTTGTTGTTATATTTTATCAAAATTTAGGTTTTTATAAAGAATATTGAAAAATTGAAAGGGTAGATTTTGACAGTTCATTGCGGCCATGTTTTTGAGGCTGCAGTTTGTCAAATCATCTGGTTTGTATTCAGTAGCGAAAGACAAATCATCATAGCAAGTTACAATACCGACAGTGCTGCCATACGTACGATTTAAATCGTATTTGTACTACTTTTAATACCAGTAAATGTACGATTTTTTACAATTCTTTTTCAAAACACTATTTACATATGACATTGTCGATATTTGTGTGTATTGCTTAAAATGAGTATTAGGTTTTGTTTGCTGGGACAAAAATTAAGGTTCAGTGGATTTAGTTCCAAAACAAAATACGATTAAATGTCAAGATACAAGAAAGCATAATTAACCGAACGAAATAAGAAGAAATAAGATATTATAACTTTCAAATTTTCAAATTTGATAATAATCTTTTTTTTATTCTTTATTTATTAAAAGACCAATTTTTCTATTATTTTGTTTTTCAATTCGTTTTTATTATATTTATTACATCGATACTAGAACTTTTGATTTTTAACTTTGATATTAATCTGCATAAAATTATCATCGAATTTTAAAATAAATACAGAAGAAATCAATAGTTTAATAATCGGTGTTTTTATAATAAAGCATAAAAAATATTTCCATTAACAAACAAAAATATTGAATATTTAAACAATTAATTTTTTATAATAAAATATATAAAATATAACATAATAATCGAAAAAAAAGGTTTTAATTTATAATAAATAAACCTAAAAATCAAATTTAATGATTCGAAGTTTTTCCTCTTTTTTTCATAAACTTAGATTTTTTAACATTTTGGAGGCGACAAACGTCGAAAAAAAACGATTTTGATTTTTTTATTCTGCAACTTAAACTTAAGCGTAAACGAAAATTCCAAATTGAAAAAATCTACCCAATCTATATTGTACTATATCTCACGTAAACAAATTAAAACAAGAAATATATTTCGGTAAACTAAATTAATTTTTATTTAAAAAAAAAAAAACATTTAAGAAGTATTAAAAAATATTGAAATTGAGTAAAATAAAATCTCATGCAAATGTTCATGTGATAAATCGTAAAACGATGCGAACGAACGATCACAAATATTAAAAGAATCTATTAATATTTTTAAAATATATTTAGGAAAACTAAATCAATGTTCATTTAAAAAAAGTAGTACTATGCAATTATTTATATGAAATACCGTAAAGTGGGACCTGACCAATATAGAAGCAACCATTTACACAAATTTTCAAAATAGTTTTATTGGTAAAACAAGAAATATATTTAGAAAATCTAAATCAATTTTCATTTTCAACAAAACAAATGTTACTATAAAAGGTTTTGCTAAAAAGTTCGTGGGCTGAAAAATAGATGGCAGTACTAGTATTAAGTCCATATGAATTTTAGTTAGCCCTAACCTTCAAAAGTCATGTGTATATAATTTGACAGCAGTCGTACTATTAGGCTACGTAGACCAGCGGTACACTTTAGAGGCAATATTACACCCATGGCCAGTCCATTGAAATGTATTGTTCATGTGAAGGCCAAGATTTGTTTACTTTAGGTGATCATTCAAGTTGTTGGCCATTGAGTTCAATTTGTTTTAAAATATTAGGTGGAAAGGCGTAACGAGACGGGGAGAAAAGAAAACACATTTTGTTTTATTACTGTTGATGTCAATATTTTTTGAATTTAGCGTTTTGGTGTCAAAAGTATAGTAGATCTGGGCATCGTTGGCGAACAGGTGATATTTAGTTGAACTATTTAGTATGGTAGGTAAGTCGATAAAAAATAGAAGGAATAGGATAGGGCCGAGAACAGAGCCTTGGGGAACACCAGATAAAACGTGGTTGTAAGAAGATAAGCAGTCATCAATATCAACACATTGCGTTCTTTGCCAAAGATAACTGTTAATAAGGGAGACATAGGATTAACTATAAAGCTGAACTATGTGGATATTTTTACACAGGGTAACTCATGTGAAACCGTTGTCAAAAGCATTCATTTGAGGGTCTAGGTGAATGAACAAAAACTGGAGAGATGCTAAGAGGAAATGAAGAAATAGAAGAGACAAGGTAGTTATTGAACTGATCATTAGAAAAGGGAGGAAGAGGATTATCAAAAGAATTAATACCAAGTGATTTTAAGTTTTTGCTGGCAGGTTGGCTATGAGTCGTGGTTCATAATAATTAATTTTGGCGTCACTGGTAACCTTTACGGCATGATTTCGAAGCGTTAAACCAGGGCTGAATGATTTGGGAATAATTGTTGAATGCTTTAACAGGAGCATGTTTTTTTAAAAGGTACATACAGTGTTTTTTCAAAGTTATTTACTTTGCTATCTATTGACGACATTGAATACTGGTCAGTCCACGGTAGAGTCAAAGGGTCATTTTGAAGGCGGTCAACATTGACACTATTTATATTTCTACGATATTTGTCAACTTGTGAGGAACATAATGGGTGTCAAAAAAGTCCTGCGGTATTTTTAATCAATTTTACAATCATCCGATTTAAGTCAAATATGCGCCGTTTTGTTTGATGACTAGTTCCCAACGAGATGCCAACTTTATAATGCCCCTCTTATAGAAGCTCGCTTCCAAAGACAAATATGGCCTCTTATGCATCAGTGTTTCCTTCAAGTGGTCCAGTTGTTGGCAGTACAGGTACGAATTGAACGTTTGGCCATAGGAGAGCAGCTCATAGTGGATGATTCCCTGCCAATCCCACCAAACACACGGCAGAACCTTCCTGGCCGTCAATCCGGTCTTGGCCACCGTCGGGGCCGCTTCGACCACGACCGTTTGCGCTTCACGTTGTCGTAAGTGACCCACTTTTCATCGTCACCATACGCACCATACATCGAGCTTCTTTGTGAATCCAAGCTTCTTCAAATGTTTTATAATGGTTTGATGACTCATGCCCAGCTCTTGGCCGATGCGAATCGATTACCATGAAAACTCCTCTTTCTCGATCTACTCGGTACTGCTTGGGAATTTTGTCTGTCCATACTCCATACTGCGGTATACTACGCGAGACACCTTCCCGAAACTGCAGGGACATAGAACAAGCCTATATTTCTGAAATAGATTATTGATTTTGAATAACGGAATATTAACACGTAATGGTCAATGAATAGGGTGTACGGCATCGCACACTGGCCCTATGCCCCACAAGTTTTACAGGATCCAATGAGATTATAAATATTTAAATATATGTTAACAATCTTTACATAAAATATGGGTGTATATGTTTCATAGACAAATAATTTATATTCCTCACAAAATCAGCAGGACTGCCAAAAAGAAACCTATAAAATATTAATATTAATATGAAATATGATAGAACGAATTCCAGAAATAATATATAAATTCTCATCCTATATTCTAAAGCTCATAAAATATACATTGCCAAACCTGGCATAATATTATATATATATATAAATAATATATAGATGTGTTATTGGATCGATTTTTCGTATACATGTACACATATTATAATATATATATATACCATAAATTCCAAGGTAATCAATGACGCAATTCGTGTGTCAAGAGATCAGAGTTCGTGCTTTAATCGGTGGAACAAATCGCATTCCAGATTCCATCAAAATTT
>JANSTU010002461.1:0-18559 GCA_027564075.1 Bolitophila hybrida
CTTACGCAATTATTATAATGTTACATATATATTATATAAAATTATACACAGTATATATTTACTCCCACACTTTTTTTTGGTAACGATAAACTCACTTTACTTTATTGTAATTTAATTATGTGTTTCAATGATTGCATTTATAAGCAATATTTATTGTATATATAAAAACTGTGCCTCTATATATTCCATACGGAATTGCGTAGATGCCGCATTTGATAGCATTGAAATCTTGATGCGTTTTTATTCTATTCTATTATTTATTATTATTTGTGAATTCAAGTAAATCATGTGTTCATAATTGGGAATGCGGCAAACTAATAATTATAGCATATATATATATACTACTAAATAATAAATAAATAATATAACATCGATGAGACAAATAAGTATAATATTGTTTATCTATACCGTTGGTTGTTTTACATATTTTATACATACAGTAGTGGGCATTTATATAGAATGTGTACAACAATAAATCCAAATTTCTTTAATGGGTTTTATCAGAACTAGGAGTTGATTATATTTACGGCGATATAGCGCTGTTTCAGAAGGATCTTCTCAGATCCCTAAGTTTTAGGTGTGATTTTAAGTATTATACATTCCAATCACTGTGCTAATATAATGCTCCATAAGAGAGTATCCTCTATTATATAGAGATAACGTTGACCTAAAAAATCGAAGATGTCCATTTACCATTTAATTTATGGATATTAATCTCCCAAAAAGGTAAAGATAAAATATAAGTCATGTAGTTATAATTTGACATGTTTTCAAACTTCTACCTGGTTAGCCGTCTTAATTGACCCTGACGTGCAGGGAAAATGCGCATATATTTTGAGATATCTTTATGCATATTGCTATTTGCAATTGTGAGTCATCGAGGCCATCACACACTTATTGTTTCATATAATATAAATAAAAAACTTTTTTATTTAAAATCTATTACAATTTACAATCTTTTTTAAACCTATTGTATAATTTTGTGACTTCCGTTCCATTGATCACCAATTCTAAAAACTAACTTTTTTTTATTTATTTTCGATTTTACCCTTTTGATTGCCAACATTTCAGTGCTTCCACTGTATCTATATACAATAGATAGCCACTTATCCAGTTGCGCAGTATTTGATAATAAATACAAACAAGTGTGTACACACTTTAAATAATATACTACTATATTAACTATATATATGTAAAGTATGTAGTATATACTTGCTCGCACTGCGACCACTTGTGACGTCTTAATACGCAATCGATCAATATATTAGAATATATATGATATGGCTGTAATACTACTTGGCGAATCTCACCGCACGACAGGTTATTATTGTGCAAACAAATACATATATACTATATACATACACATAAAAGAAGATCACAACTTTGACCGAGATTATAATGGATTTATACATTAATTTATTATACATAAATATACAATCGATAATAAACAGACTGCTGTATTGCATGTCATTTAGCACCTCTATATATACTATATTTATTTAAATCTTAATATATATAGAAATGGAAAATCACATAAATTGTATAATATATAATTTATATAAAAAAATATTTAATTATTAAAAACTCCATTATAAATCGTATACTCTTGGATATTTATTTCTCATTATAGCAAATATAGTCACAAAATGATGGAGTTGTTGAATGTGTCTGGTTTGTGTGTTACGACATCATGTGTGCGTGTGTGTGTTTGTGTGACAGCTAGAACACGGATGACCCTCGAGAATCTTGTATTTACCTTATTTTATACATGTCTTATTAGGCTATAGACATTGCGTTTAATTGACTATAGTGCTTAGTCAACGTTTGAATTTCATTGCAGCAAGATCGGTTTTTAGTTAGATTTCTTAAAACATTCAATTTAATATTCCATGCCTGTGCATCTCAATTATGGACCAATCTCCAATTGTTCAGCTATAACCAATCACATACTTTGCATTTACAGATGGTTTCACGGCAACCTATCCGGTAAGGAGGCAGAGAAACTGATCTTGGAACGTGGCAAGAATGGATCGTTTCTAGTGCGTGAATCTCAGAGTAAACCCGGTGATTTTGTATTGTCCGTACGAACCGATGACAAGGTGACACACGTGATGATACGATGGCAGGACAATAAGTACGATGTGGGCGGTGGTGAGAAATTCGGGACACTGTGTGAACTCATCGAACACTACAAACGCAATCCCATGGTTGAGACTTGCGGAACGGTTGTTCATCTCAGGCAGCCATTCAATGCAACTCGTATTACAGCAGCAGGTATTCATACACGTGTCGAGCAATTACAAAAAGAGAATGGCGGTCACTGTTACGGAAAGGTATTTTATTTTTCTATATTTTTATCCGAATTGTTCATATAATTGTTAATTTTTCTTTTTCAGGGTGGTTTCTGGGAAGAATTCGAGTCACTACAACAACAAGAATGCCGTCACTCGTTCTCGCGACGCGAAGGACAAAAGAATGACAATCGCAACAAGAACCGATATAAAAACATTCTTCCCTTTGATCATACTCGCGTCAAACTCAAAGATGTCGATCCAAATGTGCCTGGTTCCGAGTACATTAATGCTAATTTCATACGCCAGCCCACCGAATCTGATCAGTGTGACATGAATTCATCGTCTGAGAATCTTAATGACATCACGGGCAGTTGTCCCGCATGTACGGCCGCCCAACAACAAAAATCCTGTCAAAACTGTCAAATGCTAAACAAGATCTGTGTACAGTGTGCCATGAAATCGGCCACCCTTCCGCTTGGAAATTGTGTCCAGTGCAGTAAAAAGACCGACTCGAATCGACACAAGCGCAGTGAGTCAGTGTCGTCTAGGGCAAGCAGTACAGTGTCCGCAAAGAAAGAACAGCCAGACAAGGATAATGTAACCACCAAAACGTATATTGCGACACAGGGATGTTTGCCGATAACAATTGTCGATTTCTGGAATATGATCTGGCAGGAGAATACACGTGTTATTGTGATGACTACCAAAGAGCTCGAGCGCAGTAAGAACAAATGTGCAAAATACTGGCCAGATCAGGGACAGATGAAAGAATGGGGTGCAGCACGGGTTACCTGTTTGTCCGAAAACTCTACGAATGATTATACACTGCGAGAGTTTATGCTATCGTGGAAGAATCGTGAGGAACGTCGCATTTATCAGTATCATTTCCAAGTGTGGCCTGATCATGGTGTACCGTCTGATCCGGGGTGTGTTCTGAACTTTTTGCATGATGTAAACGCTCGCCAGGAGCAGGTTATGCTGGAAGGAGTGACACCGGTTTGTTAATAGATTAGATGATAGATGATAAATTGTATAAAATAATATATATAATCTTTATTCAGGGTCCAATTTGCGTGCATTGCTCTGCGGGAATCGGTCGAACGGGTACATTTATTGTGATCGATATGATCCTCGATCAGATCGATCGCGTCGGATTGGACACAGAAATCGATATTCAGCGAACGATTCAGATGGTACGGTCACAACGTTCCGGTATGGTACAAACAGAGGCCCAGTACAAATTTGTCTACTATGCCGTCCAGCATTACATCCAGACGGTATTCCAGCGGATTCGTGCCAAACAGCATAGTCAGCAGGTTGGCCGGGAATACTCGAATATTAAGTACGTTGACGAGATATACGTTTGAGTTTGCACCCACCCACACAACCACCCCCTTTTCCTCCCCCGTTCCACGTTCTCATCACACACACTTTTTTCCAGTTGACATAATTGAACAATTAAGTTGTTTTTATTTATATTATTTATAATTTTTATGTATAAATATGTTATAAATATTTGTTTTTTTTTGTTAGAGTTTTGTTGAAAGGCATTTGCCATTTTTAAGAGATCTTGATAAGATTTTTTTTAAATAAAGTAATTTGGCATTTCAGTTAGTATTAATATTTTTGGAGTATACCGTACATTTTAGTTAAGAAGAAAATCAAATAAACTGTTGCAATTTCTATGTCTTTATGTGTTGTTTTTTTTTAATTTAGAAGATATTTAGGATCTAAAAAAAGATATAAAGAGCATATGAAAAGTGTAGTCTTAATTTGTTAAATAAGAGGAAAAAAACTTTAATAAATGTATATAACCTTGAAATTCAAAAATAAGTTCAATGAACCATTGTTCCGACTGGAATTGCAACAGTTTATGTGTTAAGCCGCAAGGTTCTAGAATTTAAAACTCAGAAATATAATAATTTAAATGAAAGAGGATTTTGTTTTATTAGATTTATTTTTTTTAATAAAAGTAACAGTATGCAGATCGGTTTATATCTCTGTCCTATATCTGTCCTATATTAAGTTAAACGTATTCAATACCTAACGGAAAATCTACTATTTTAAGATATTCTGGTGACAACAACGACTTGCCCAGATCACCGTTGCCAGCTTCCATGTCAAACCTGAGCATTAACAAACCGGACACGCTTGTCCTGCAGAGCAAACCGGCGACATCAATACGGTAGAGCTTTTTTATCCACCATAAAAAAACAATTTAAATAAAACTTAAATTTCGCAGACTACCGCTTGACACCCAGTCGCCGACGCCGATTCGGAGCGAATTTACGCCAACAGGTATTATATTTACTTTAAAAATATTTTTTTAAATTATTAAATTTTAACCATCTTTATTAGTTTACGAAAACATTCCCAAAGAAGCTGCACGACCACCGCCTCCCACTCCTCCACGAAAAGTGTAATAGCTTGACTTTTAGGCGTTAGCGCCAATAATTACTATTTTTCTGTTTGTAGAATTTCATATAAATATATATTTATATATTTAAATATATATAATGTATAGAAAATAATCTAATTTTACCATCATTATTTATTTTTTACAAATGTATTGCCTTTTGGAGGCACTAAATATAAAATTACCGTTATAAAATGTACTCTCTGAGCCCACAAAGTGTAAAATTGTGGACACAGTGATATAAATGTTAATAATATAAAAAAATACAATCATGATAATAATGTGAATACATATAAAATATAGTATTAGTAATGCAAAGCTTTTGTAAACATAAATACACACACTTATAAATGTTATAATTGTTAGCCCCTCCCTCCCCACTTATTGTGAAAATGCGTTTCAGAATTATATATGTATATAAAATATAATATACAATTTACACAAATTATATTTATATAAATGTTTTAAAATTATAAAATCAAATGTTGCGGTTAGAAATATTGCTATTTGATTTCAATCAATTTTTGAGGATCATTTTTAGTTGTTGTTTTGAGATTCTGAGGTTATAAATATTAAAAAATCCCCCAACCCAACGTGACAACGTGAGAGTTTGCTGTCTGTGATTGGGTCCTGCATGCATTTCAGTTAGGTAACACTTATATTAGCGGAGCTCTCGATACGATGCCTAAGTCCAATAGTTAGTGTATGTGAACAAAATTGGCTGTATATATTATGGATGAAGTTGCGTCACAATGGAGGGGCGCACATAGCTCCCTTACCACGGAGCGTTTTTGATAGGTGCCAGAAGTTTTTATCGCCTTTGCCGAATGCAGAGATGGTTATCTGGACATTGGAACAGCGCTCTTTGAAACAGCATCCTTGATAAGCGAGGTGAGGAACTTTACTTACGCCTTGTTATGTGGAATACGAGTTCGTTTCCATTGTCGTTTTGTTGTTTTACGTAGTTAGTCAGTTTTCTTGTGTTTTCTGACAATTCCACAATCTAATTGGTGACTCTACGGCGTTAAATCACTCTGTTCGCTGATGATTGATGTGAACCGCTATATTTTGTATTCCATTTCGGCTGTAAGTCGCAGAGATGGAAAATTTAGATCTTGCCTTTTGTTCACGTTTTCGAGTAAGTGTGTTTTAAAGTTGTCAATGTGACGATGTGCGATATTATGTCTCACAGATACGCCATTACCACGTGAGTGCTGTCGCTCCTGTATGTTCGAAAGTCGCGAAGGTTTAATGAATCGTTGTCATCGAGGAAAATTTCACAAATTACGACCAGATCATCATTTATTCGATTTCGTTCAGTTCTGTTTATTTGGAACACTGATGTTGTCGTTTCATTGGATAATTCTAATATATCTATTTGAAGACATATTTCTGCGTGAGGGTGAAGATAGCCTGCTTAAGCTCGGCCCTGGTTTTGCATTTGCTTGTTGCATTAAAGAAATATATCCTCCCTTTGTTGACTATTACAGCCAGTTTTCGTAATCAATTGTGGACGCGAACTTTTCCTGCCTGCTATTGATGCATATGTGACATTGAGTGCATATTTTGGATTATTGTTGTTGCTGATCTGACGGTTGTTGATCCTGTTCCGAATCTAAACGTATTTGGAGCGTCCGGGGCAGTCGGGTGAATTCTCTGCAACTTCCCTGCACTTTTTGACGAATTCGACCGATGTCGCAACGTTTCATTTGTCTGAGTTATGTTATATCGCGGTGGAAGATGGCAGTATGATTAACCATGACCCCACATTTGACAGTACCAAGAGTTCTCAAGAGAAAAATAGGCATTTTTTTAATTAAAGTTTTTTTAGACCCAGTTTAATATGAGTCCTAGCATGTTTGTGGCGTTTTGGTGTGGTAAAACCAAGGAAAGGTGGTGAATCGGAAAGTTGGTCAATATACATAATTATATATAATTTGAATGCAAATGGACGGTAAATAGTCTTCTATATCCACAAATTTTAAATTATTTAAATACTACGAAATCACATGAACAAGAGCTTCTGGCAATGTTTGCGGTAGTGATTTTATCCCGCTAAAGTATCGGAGAGAGATAATTTCTAAGTTTCATGCAATTTCCCATCACGACAGCCATGGTACGCACTAGGTTTTTCTGGTCCATTACCAATATGGATTGCTTTCAGAATTGACTACAGTGTCAGCGTGCAGTGTGCAACATCCGCAGAATTGATCCTAGGCACATCTCTTAGATTAACCGAGTCAAGTCGAGTCGTAGTTCATACAAAATAAAATGTCCAAAATACACGAACAAAGTCTAGCGCATTACGAAAAAAACACTCCGTTATTCGTAGAGAAAAGCTTGGATACAACAACGCGTTCGTCTATCGTCTAAAGACCGCATTCACGGTCAAGGAACCGGATCCCAGGAGCCGTATACACCGGGTGCAGCACATAAGACACAAACTATTACAACAATATCCGGAAGCCGGTGCGATTTCATTAGGAGGGAAGTACTATGGATACTATGGACTCATACAATTAGGAAGTGCTTATTATAAATGGAACTGTTCACTGTGCGCAACACCAATACTTTAATAATTGATTAATAATTAATCAATAATTTCAATATCGGCAGTGTTTTACAGGGATGGTTGGTTTAAATCACTTCCTTCCTAAATTTCCCCCAATTGGCTTGCTTGCACGTGTCGTTGTAGGAGTCATACTGCAAAGAGTTAAAATTTCAACAAGGACAGGAATATGGTTTTGTTTGCTGTTGTCCTAATCGTTAAAGCTTAAACAGAACAGGCCTGCTGTCTGCGATCGTTCTTAAGGGCTTATTATACTACCCAGCATTTGTTTTGTATGTTTTGTATATGGTAAACCGTTATTTTAAATATTTCATATAGTTACGTTTTGAAACTTTAAATGATTTTTTTCAAAAGTAGCTTCTTCTAGTCTTGAAATCTCTCAGTTCAAAAGATTCATTGCTGTCTAGGAATGTTTTGCAAATTATGACAAGATCAACGGTCGTACAGGTAAGTATAGTTCGTTTAGTTCAGTACTGAACTAAGAACGCTATTTGCGTTCCATTGAAGGATTTAAATACATGCTTAAAAGTTTATGGCCTGGATTAAATCGGCATAAATGGTAGAGTTTCTGGTGGCATTGAAAATGCCTGTGACATTGTCCATGATTTCAGTGAGGGGATATGAGGGCATATCCTTACTTTTATTTATTCTTGATGAAGCATAACTGCCATTTAACGGGGCTGGTGGTTGTGCGTGAATCCATTTTGGGATAACTGTCGATGATTGCTTCGGTTTCGGACTTCGACGTATTTAGATCGTCCAGAGCATAATTTGCGGCAAGTGTTGCAGCATTCATATGGTGTTGATTAAAAGTTTGTTGTTTGATGCAGCTACATAATGTCGGAGGAGTTTTTTTTGGGATAACAATTGAAGGATCTACAATCGGAAAAAAATCATAAATTATTGTTTAATGCAATGCAACAGCCGACACGAGCGACGAAGCGTTTCTGCGATACATAATATAAATATAACACGACACAATTCATCATAAATTTAATTAACAATAACAATTAGGCGCAATGACAAAGATAAACACGCTCAATTCCAATCATGATGAAACATTGTTCTTCTTGGTCTTGTTAGCGCACACACACATCCATGATAAAAAACAATATTTGTATGTTAAATTCAGGAAAATATATTATATCTCTATGTTTATAGCATATATATACGGGTACACTTTGAGGAAATTCATAATCAATATCTTCTGGTCTCATACTCATCCAACTACCATAATATACAAAATTACACATTACGCATAATAATATTCAAATCGTCGTCCAGGCGATCGAAATTCGACGAACAAGCACGTCTAATGGTTTAAAATCACAGGATTTGGTTACACGGAATAAATTCAAGTACAGTCGCTTTAGCGATTCGAGTCGACGCAGGATATGCGTTCGTCGATTTGGTAATTTTCGCCATTCACGCAAACTGTACGCAATGGCTTCGGATATTTCAGTTTGTAGTACAGTCAGGCAGTCGGCAAGGGGACCAGAGCGCTATAATAATTCAATTTATTTATTTTTTAAATTATCAGGGAATTATAGTTACCTTGGTGCTCTGACATGCTAGTAGCAGACCGTGCAGTCGTTGAGAACGACTCAAGTTGGCCAGCACGAATCCAAGCAAATTCTGCACGTTCACTTTTAGCGAAGTTGGAAATATGCGACTCTCAGCTTTCCTGTAAATTACATTCAAGTAACCCAAAGTAGTATACATATTGTATAATAATTTACCTGCCAGCTGGGAATACAATCAATGCTGGGAAGCGTTCCATAGTAAACTGCCAGGGCAGATCGTTCTTGTCACCGTCAATGCGTACAAATTCTATACTACTAAGATTGGACAGAATCTGGGCGGTAGTCAAGAGATTTTGGCTAAGCATGCTGCATAGAGCACACTGCGTGGAGTAGAACAGAACGACGATTGTCTGTAAAAACAATTCGGTAGTGTTCTAGTTTAATTACATAATTTATATAATTTTTCTTACCTTATTTGATTCTAGGACATCACTGGCAAATGTACTTGAACGAATCTCACGCAAATATAGTTTCTTGTCCGATTTCATGGGATTCTCGGATACGGAAATGTCACTGGATGTCGGTTTTGTCTTCAAGAGTCGTGGAAGTTTTTGATTGGAAACATTTAAAATAAATTCAATGAGACTGCCCGTTGTTATCGAATCCTTGAGTACAAATTGTGATTCATTCTAGATTTAAATGTTTATTAGAAATCGAAGATTAAAACAATTTAAATAGACTACTACCTCATGATCTAATATTATAGCAGCTGTCTTCTGTTTTGCATGCAGAACGTCAACTCCAAGACGCTCGGCGAACGTATGGTAAAGAATACTGTCAACAGCAATCAAAGTCAGTGTACGGTTTTGCTTACAAGACAGTCCTGATAATTGCTCATAGTTTGGCTTAAAAAATAAGTAAAAAAATTGTGTACATTTTTATAACTCAAAATGTATGAACTTTACCATAACATCTTCGGGTTCATCAACGAAAAACTGATTGAGCCGCTTTCCCGTATCCAACAGATCACAACGTTTGCGAAGATCGATCTTTTGTAGATTCTCGGCAGCTCGATTGTCATAGTCAGACATCAGCATGGACGAAATAGGCCGACTTGGTACTCTAGCAGTTTCTACAAGTTTACTTGAAGCCGGCATGCGGACCACACAAGAACTTGCCGCGTCTAGATTCTGTGGTCCGATCGCACAGTGTTTTTCTGAAGGCAATTTGGAACTGGATGCATTCATGGTGGCCGTTGCAAACGTTACCGAAACTGATCGATGTGACTCGAAGCACTTTTGATGTGCATCGAATGCATCGGCATGAGCGTCTGCCTGGAACATACGTTGACACTGTTCTTGCAGCTGAATGTAACGCTGACGGCTGTCCAGTCGCTCCTGAACGATATACTCTCGTGACATTTCTTTAATCCAATCATCGGCATTGCAGTTAAAGTACTCAAGGCCGATTTGTCGAAGCTAAACAGGAAAAATTGTATTATATGTATTTAAAAAACTTCGAGACGGATACCTACCATACTGTACGCATCCAAAGAGTCGGTATAGACATTTCGAGGTGTAAACAATAAAAGAACTGGTCCGCGCTTTAGATACGGAGCAAGTGACATGGATTTCGTACCTGGTGGTGCTAGCCAAAATGAAATCTGATGAATATTATCTACAACCCATTTGTTTATCTGTGGCTGAGTCCATGTTGCGTTAGAGTACTCCTGAAATATCAATTCAGTGTTCAATTAAGATTTACATCCATATCACAAAACCCTACAATTGTTTCGTTCCACATGTACATTCGAATGGTTGGCATTGATTCTAGACCAAATTTCAGCATTGTTTCGCCGGTAACAACAGCAAAGGCAACCTCCTGAAAGGGATCTTTCTCGATCCACCGCACGGCCGTCTGGAAATACGTCTTATACTGACTACGATCGAGTTGCATGTCCACAAAGGCCACAACAACGGCATCGTGGTTCATCATGAGCCTTAGCAGTTCGTCCGGTGACTGGATTCGATACAGTGGACTGCGAAGAGATTGTACGAATTGCGTAAGTGCTGCGTTAGTCCATTTTCCTGTATACGGAACAGCAAGGCCGTTCTGAAGGTAGGCCATAAGCACTGGCCACGCCATTACCTTGGCATACTGTTGGCGACACTCACCGCCCGGTTGCCAACAGTTTATAGCTGCAAAGTGGGCGTCCCGGTAGAAGCGACGTGCCACGTGATCGAATGCGGTTCGGGCATGTTGACTTTCAGCACACCACGGTGCATAGAACATAACGAACGACAATTCGGAGAGTGCAACCTTAGACTGAGAAATGCCTAGCTGGCCGGTAGGCCAGTCATGTACCAGTGATCCTTTTGGAAAGAATGGCTTCGGCTGTGGCAGGGGTGATATTTTAGGTGGCCTAAAATAAGAACATTAACATACTTGTAACTAGTTAAATCTATGTGTACTTACAAACTTTGCAACGTGGCATAGGTACTGATCATTAAGGCCAGTACACATAGACACTGGCGTGTCCAGTACACGATCATCGTACGATTAAAATACTTTTCTCGTAACAGACGAAAGTCAAAGACCGGATCAGTTCTTCCAGTAGTATCCGATGTAATCAGACAATGTTCGAGTACCTCGTCGGGATTCCGCTGTTCGCAAATAGTATTCTGCAATCGTTTCGGGCTATTATCTCTGTCACCTTCGGTTTCATTATCATTAATAGACGGAATCACTACTTGTTTGCCAGGTGCTTTTCTATTGGTGTTATCTTCCTCTTTGATGGTAGTGGTAGTGGTGTTGATATTGCTATTATATTTGGAATATTTACTATTTTCCAACTTATTTTCGAGATGATGGTAATTCGTTGCAGTTATCGTGTTATCAATGGCTAGCGAGGACATATGGACGAATTTCGGTATATCTATTGAAATACCACGTCACCCAGCAGCACCGCAATTCCGTCGTACTCAAGAACAAGAACAAAAATGTTGCTTATTTTGCGACTCACCACCAAACATGGAAACATCGAAATAATAATGAAAATTTAAAAAAAAAACACATACACACACGCACACGAAGGGTTGCACGTATGCACTTGGTATACGGTAATTTGATTAGTACACAATAATTTGTATTATTAAATGTATAAGGAAATTAAATAAACCGTAACTAGCGCAAAATGCGTGTGGTGTTTTTATTCGGTTATTGTTTTTTTTGTATATTTTGACATTGACACATTGACAGTATTGACACATGAAGTGCCGTGCGGAGAGGGGAGTGCCAGAGTGTTGTTGTTTGCATGAAAGAGTACTTTCTTAATTATGATAAAACCAGTAATTTGTAGCGGCATTAAATTAGACTGTCGTATATAAAAGCAAACTAATAACGTATCGACACACACGTTTGTTAATATGCAAATTATATTTAATAAGTTAATTTTATTTAATAAATTAAATATATACACAAACTTGTAAATGTCATTTGATATTTTTAACGCATCGATATGTCTATATCAACAAAGTTGATATAATCTGCCTAAATTGCTACCTGGATCCCCCCCCCGACTTTTCGAGACGTTAAACAGATAAGACTATAAATTAAATTTTTGTTTAGAGAAATACCGTGACATTTATTTATTTCATAGAGTCAAATATAGAAACATATTTCAATCAAAAGCCCGCGTGTCCTCATCCCATCGCCATATCTTGACTAAAAAAAGAAACAAACAATTTTAGTAGGCCAAAATATAAATAAATAAATATATGACTTCAAAAAAGACCTATTAGATGTCGCCAGTCACGACAAAATGAAAAGTTGCCGTTTTTGTATATTAACAGTGGCAACACAGTGGCAGATGTGCATGAAGTTTAAATTCTGAATTGTGAAATGCAATAGATGGAAAGTAAAAAGTGTTGTATTACAAGTTGTTTGGGGTAACTTAAATTATTAAAAACGCGAATTTTAAACATTCTAAACATTTGAAAAGGTATGAACAATAACCAAAATAAACAACTTTTGTATTAAATGCATTGTACGTTAATTTACCTGTAAAATGCGCCAACAGGTGTACATTTTTGATGCTTACTTACTAATGACAGTTGAATTTATTTATTTGTACAGATGCCTTTTCAAGTGGACAATAATGCGTACGAAGTGGTCATCACACCCAACAAGCGAAAACGCAGTGGGGCTCTAAATGGCGGAGCGGCAGTCGAAAAACGTGCATTGGGCACAAGTAACAAGGAAAACAACGGGTTCGTCTACACAAGTGGCATGGAAATTAAGTCTCTTGCACAAATGGTGGCCGACAAACAAATCGGAAATCCGTACGAAGTGATACGTAAACCACCAAAGAAGAAGCTCAAACAAGAGTTCGAGGACAAGTGCTTTACTAATCCAGCACTGAATCTGAATGGACCGGAAACTAATGTTAATCCGTTTGAGGTACGTCGCAACCCGGTTGTGCATTGTGATCAGTTTTGTTTTGTGAATTCGGGATTAAATATTCGAGTGCCCGAGAAAGATGTCTGCAATCCATTTGAAATTGTTCGAGCACCATCAAATGGAGCACCAGTGCATTCAAAAGGTAATCTTTTAACATTATTTAAAAAAAAAAACTGTTATTTACTTTAAATTCATAGATGTGTATACAGGCATTGAGAATCCGGCTATGGAACACCAAACACGTGCTATTGCGATTCCATTCACGCCGACTGTAGGATGTCGTATCAATTTCGATGATATTCCACTGGAATCCTTGACACCGTGTTCGATGTTGGCTAAAAAGCTGGTTTTCTCTCCAGGCCCGGAAAAGCAGATTCACCCGACGCCAAAACGATCGGCTGCTGATCTATCTGTCATCAGCGAAGAATCTGTGAACATCGGAGAGGAGCTGGATAGCTATCAGTTGGTACTAGAAAACAGTATTAACGAGGCCAAAGTTAACAAGCGAGGTCCAAAGAAGAATTTAATGGATCTTAAAAACAAGTCTAATTTTGCACTGCGCCTAGAGCAAGCAATTGACGATGATCTCGAATTAACTGCCGATAAACATACTTTTTACAATGATAAAGATTTAGATCCGGCCGAACAACTTACTCCAAAGATGGATATCAAGATTGATTCAAAAAATACAAAAGACGAGGAAGAAGAACACAGTGTTTCCAAAGATAATTTAAATCCAGATGTTGTATATGAAGAAATAGATGAAACTAGCGATGTTGAAGATGATTTTGCTTTTAAAAATCCAGCTCCTTTCGTTAGAACGTTCCGACGAAGTGCTAGAAAACCAGGTTTGACCACTGCCGGTCAGTCCGTCAAAACTCCTAGCATCAATGTCGATACGGAAAAAAATGGTGGCAGCATCCGAAACTCAATTCGAAAAAGCTTTAGAAAATTAATGAACTCAAACTCTTCCAAACATACGACCACTGAAACTAACGCTGAACTACCACAGCAAGCTCAGCCGAATTTCCTCTCGACCATTCGTCAGAGTTTGCGTCGTAAAACCGCTAAGCCTCCCGTTCAGGACGAACCAACTATTCATGATGTCTCGATTATGATTGAAGAGGACAGACCGGTATTTAAACAAGCTCCTACAAAGAGTACCAGTACTGATGGCGGCATTGCTTTCAATAAACGTGGATCCATGCGAAATAGTCTGCGGCATACCACCAAAGATGTACGGCGTCAGGTTATGAAGTCAATGTTCAACAAGAAAGTGGAAGACTACACATTGGACTAGTTGGCCTGCCGTGATTACATTTATATATTTATTTATTGCACCAGTGTTTTTTCAATTTTGCACTTTTAACTACCCACATCACAACCACCATTCGATACCAAATGTGCATCCAAACTCGATCTGTAAGACTTTTTTATATTTTTATTTTTTAAAACTAGTTTAAGTTATTTGTAATTTTTAACTTATATACGGTTTTATTGTTGGTTTTTTTATAATAAAAAATAAGTTTAATTATTTTTGTTTTACTATTTACTACACACACATACAGTTTTATCGATACAAAGCTTTATTTATCAAACTGATTTAATGAGCCCATAACTATAAAACTGGTCTCTTTTAATTTTTCGAGATATAAGGATTATAATAATAAAAATATAAAAGATTTGTAACATACTTTTAAATTTAAATTGACTTGGCGTATTTCATAATAATGGCACAAATATTCAGCCAAATAATAAGACCGTTCAAGTGTGAGTTGACTTTTATATGTATTTTATTTTTTCAGAAGATTTCGCGTTGGTCTGTGATCAGAAGGCATCAACATCGATTCGGATCAGACGAAAGTTTTTTCGAAAATGGCACTTTAAATCTGTAATTTGTGTAATTTTCTGAGCGTTCCTATTTATGCCATCGTTTATGTATACTACTAGTGGCTCTACATAGGTCCTCTCGTTGAGCGTAGTGCTCTAGTGTCCGGTTTTGGACAATTTCGAGTGAGTGGGAATAAAGCTCGGACGAAGCAGATGTTTTATTCGATTGTTTTGGCTGTGTGGTCTGCGAACGTCAGGCAGTTTGTCAACTCAGCCATCCTATAGCTTTGAATAGACTTAATAATTTAATAATAGTTTTCAGCTCGTCGTGTGAAGTGTATTATATGGTGTAATTATTACTGGTGACATTTCGGAGGTTAGTAACATTTTTGGTTTTTTTCGACGCGATGGTGTAGATTGTGCGTTATAAAATGAGTGCGTACGAAATTTACAGCAAGTAGTTAAGCTTTTGTACAATTGTAAATTATTATAAATATATAATAACATACATTTAATGCTATTCATTTAATTTTTAATTTATAAAAACTTGCTAAATACGGCCCTTCCATGTTATAATATATAATAGGTATACCGTAGGTGAGAGCAGACGTGTACGTATATGTTATATGTACTGTGCATATTATGTTTGCAATTTGATTTTTTTATATATACATATATAGATTCCAGTAATAATGAGTGTAATGCGTGTTTCATAGATATTGTCATCCTGATAATCTAGCCGCGGCTATCGTTTTGAGTGTGTTCCGTCTTTTATGAACAAAATCAAAATACTGTTCTGTGTGTAGAAGAGTACGCAGATGCTGTAGCTAAATTTCTGTACGACACAACTTGTGAGTACTACGCTCACGTTCTCCGACTCCAACAGATCAACAAATCTCTTTTACGAAACAACATGCTATCAGAGGAGCTAGCTGAGCATCGCGGCGAGTACAACACAGGAGATAAAACTTATATCACACTTAAAAAACCAAGATGGTTAAACGAGGTTATATACATATGTTGTATTTCTCTAAAGATGGTCTAAAACTTGCCGATTCGAGAATAGTACGAGCAGTAGCGAACGTGGTTGTGAAATAGGATGTCGCAAAGCGTCTAAAGCGGGGTACCAACTCAATGCATAAACTGCCAAATGTGGGGACTCGGATCGACCCACTGCCATTTATTTGCTCGCACTGTACATTATGCGCAGCAACATTACTCAGACGACTGTTTGGGTGCAAAATCATACTAACGCTCCGGAGTGTACCGATCAGACAAAATACGTTAAAATCAAAAACCGCATTAATCAAAACCAATATGGACAACCACACCACAACCTCAGTCCCTAAATGGCATCTATGCATCAGTCGCAAGAAGACCTAAACCACCCTCGGAGTGTTCTCCGAGAAAAACCAGCCAATTATCGAAATCGTTTCAGATGCCACCAAAAGCTGTAGCAGACCTTATGCAGGCTATATTTACACTCACACTTATCTAAGTAAGTTTACAAATAGAAAACATAGGATAATTAGGTGGAACACAAACAGCGTTCAAAACAAACGCGCCGAACTTAACGAATTTTTGAAACCCATGATAGTTAATATAGTTGCCATCTCTGAAACGTTTCTCTACAATAACTCCACTCTTCAACTTCGAGGCTTTAAGAAAGAGGTCAATTTTTCGTGCATGCCCCACCAGACCCGACCTACTATTCGGCCCACACAAACCGCCACCCCTCAGTCCTCGAAATTGCAGTGACAAACTCAACTCGGTACTTCAAACAATCCACCATGCTAACTAAGCTCTGACCACAACCCAGTACTTGTAGAAATAAATATAAACTCCAAATATAATTCAGAACAACCAAACCGGACTACAAAGAAGCCAACTGGAGAGTATTTAGCAATGGTGTAGACCACCGCCGCCTTGACTTGCAACACCTGTTTCTTCGAGACTCTGACGACATCATCAAGGAAGCCAGATACAACACCATTTCGGACGGTAGAACTTTTGATAGAATTAAAACAACTGATACAACTGCGAAACAATTAAACGTCCATTTCAGCGAAGTTTTATCTAAATCTAAATAGAGTTATAAAAATGTCTTCCACAATGAGAGAAACACCAACTTCCAAACCCCCATCTCCGCGTTTAGTAACAAAAACTTTTGGCACTTTTGTCGAAATTACTTCGTGGCAAAGGACTGAAGACCTGTGCTCCCCTTCTGAGTGGCACAAACCTTGTTTATACTGACTTATACTCGACAAAATTTTTGAGATTGTCATACAAACCAGACTCTCACGAAATGTCGAAAGCAAAGAAATCCTATCACCCCAAAAATTTGGATTCCGGAAATAGCACTCAACAAGTCAACAATTTCTTCGACTCACAAACCTCCGGGATGCAAAATCCACAAGAGTAGTCTTTCTAGAAAGAAAAACCATTCGACTCTGTATGGCATGCTGGGCTAATACACATAATGCATATTAAGAGTCCTAACCATTGGGGATGTGTTGTGAGTGTTAACATAAACAGCACTTTAGCATGACCTGCCCAATCGTGTCGTGTACGACATCACACACTGGCCATATGTTCCACAAGGGATTACAGGATCCAATGAGAGATGTATTTACATATCGAGAACATTTTATGACCTTACATAATACTAAATGTATACAACATTATGTGAGCAGAAATATGTTAACAATTTAATAATATAATTATACATATGTTATTTAAAGTTTAGCCAATATTTTTATACAATAAAATCGCAAATTTTACCTGAAAAGTCAATAAATTCAAGGTAAACCTGACCATTATACAAAATTTATAATTTTTTATTGAAAAAATAAAGAAAGAAGCTAAAAAATATAAAATTTTTTTTGCTAAAATGTTTTCAATATTACTAATTAGTCATTGTCAACTGAAGACATTTCTAATAATAATGACCAAATAGAATTTTTTGATAAATTGTTCTTCATATTACTATTTGGCAGATTATATTATATACTATTTATTATCATTTTCATCTGTACATATTTGTAATAATAATGATCAAATAGATTTTTTTTCAACTTTCAAATAGTAATTCAAATGACCAAATAGCATATTTTGGTAAATTGTTTTCAATATTACTAATAACTATCCGCCATATTTTGTATGAATTAGAATAAAAATGGAGGCTTTTGTTTTTTATTTATAAACAACAAAAAAATTATGTTTCTATGTTTAATGCCATTAAAAAACAAAACAAATTTAGCTTTTCTTTCTAGTCTTGTATTCTTCATTAGTGGTTTCAGTTTTTAAATCTTAAAAACTTTTTTTGAAAAAAATAAAATTTATTAATACAGGGTGGGGCAACATAACCCCCCGATTTTGTAACGCAATAAATGAAAAAGTATTAGAGATATTTGTTTATTTTTTTAAATTATGTGTAGGAAATATCTTAAAGTTTTTTTTCACATAGTTT
>JANSTU010002472.1:0-18553 GCA_027564075.1 Bolitophila hybrida
ACAGAACGAATGGAATGAAACAGAATATATATGATTAGATGGAAATGTGTGTGGTGAAAATTATCCTGCGTGTTATGTTGGTTTTACATATAACAACAAACTGTCCGTAGATTAAATAAAATGCATAACCCGAACGGATTATTGAATATAAAATCAAATATTAATCTGGAATTGTATTCCAATTTTAGCTAGGTCATACGGTGATTGTGATAATATATTTTGACTTACATCTCACGTGTTATCAAAAATGCTATACGACAAGACGCTTCGATCAACTCGAACGATAAACTTATAGAAAATGCAACAATAAAAAAATCAGTACGCTCACGACGACCTGATTCCAAGAAGAACCTCGATAATTTCCAACCAAGCGCACCTTCTGTGAGCCTTCACAATAAAACGAAAAATGAATTCAACGTGTGATAAGATATTCGCCAATATACAATAAACATAGCAATTCGTATACATATCTTCTCGCATAAGCATTCCGAAGAATTTGATGTACACCTTACGATATACGATATATTCATATATATAACTAGTGTACATCAAGAGTTATATAAAGTGTAATGCAAAAATCCACGTTTTGAGAGTGTGACGGATAATAATATGATGTATATATAGTTCTATAGAAGAGCATTTTTTATGGAGTAAGCTCGTTTGCGCACGAAGAACCGTTCAAGTATTTACACTAGCACACGCTATATGCACTTTATTGGGTAGCCAACTTCCACGCTTATATATGTATACTACATACTATATTATATATATATAATATAAGCACTTGTTCACAGACATATATACGCAGTCTGGCGTATTTATGTGTACATTTCAATAGGATGACATATTTTATTTTCTTTAATAATAAAAATGCACGTTGCACATTCGCGTCAAGTGCACCCAAGTACCTACAGCCGGATCAGTGAGTATGCCCGAGTTAATAGAAACTCCTTTCGCGCTAGGGAAGAGTGTTCATATTCACAAGATGACGCATCGCGAAGAGACAAAACACGAGATTTTATTTCAAAGTTGTTTTAAGTGGTGCATCACTCGATGCAGTGCACAACAAATTTTCATCGTGTTGCTTTTACTCTCGTTGCATTTATTTTATTTGCGTCAAACCGAGCACAATGTTAGGTGTCCATCCAGTATTCATATACCAGATTCGCACATAATCTCAAGTGCAGCAATATAGAGCTTTTTCCTTAATCTCATTCAATAATTTCTGCACGTGTTTAAAGTAAAAAAAAAACTGCGTATAATAACTTGGCATGGAAAAAACGCGTCAGAAAAGTTTTTGTTTATCCAAAATGCAAATGAAATTCAATCTCGTATGCGGTAAACATTCGCACCGGATGTTGAATTCGTCGACTTGAAAGTTTTTTAGTTGTTTTGCGTGTACCGGGTTGGTTTGCATAACTTATTTGTCAGTATTAAATACTGTCGATAAAAGTGCTTTAGCTGCAAAAGTTGCAAACATGACTAGAAAGATTTTCATTATTGCATTTTAGTATGTAAAGCGATATATGTTGGTTGAGATTAAGTTTTCGTTAAGCCGAGAGAATTTCGCTATTGCGGCAATATGATCGAATTTTGTGTGCGGATATTATTAAATGTTCTGCTTTTTGATGAGGCCCGCGAACAGAACAAAAGTTCTAAACAGACACGATTGGGTATAATATACATGAAACCCGTGGGTTAGAGTATTTCTGGGATTTTAAGACTAATTAGGAGATTATTTTCTAAGTATTAACGAAAGCTCATAAATTCATAGGTTTTTAGGTATTACATAGGAAATTGTATGTTTGCATTTTTTTGTCTTGAAATGAGATAAAAATTACCATTACCATTACCATGTGCCGTGGAATAAAAATAATACAGAATCGCATCTTTAATATTGATGAAATCAGCCACGAATAAAATGTAAAGTCTGTTTTGTGTATGGTGCCCCTGCTGGAAGTCTGCGAGAAATGGATGGATGACAGCGGAATTATTAGTAAGAGTTTTGGAACACATAGTAAAGACTTGGGACGGCGGTTCAATTAAAGTTTTACTTTTGACAATATCATCAGCTCCTTTACAAAATCTGGAATATGGCCTATAAACAGAATCATTTTCACCGATGAAGATTTTGATGATGCATTTGTTACCGATCAACCTGAAACAATATCTCAATGATCCATTTCAAACGAGCTAAGAAGCACCTAAAAGAAAAAAATGACATCGAAAAAATATTCGCATTAAGAAACAAATTTAAAAAAAAAAATAAATCATCGTCGAATTCAGATTGCAATATATGACGACAGTAAAGAACCAATTCTTTAAATTGACCAAGATATTTTGAAAGATAACGATATGGTTTTTGTTCAGTTTAAACTGGAGAAACAAAATTGTCACGATCCAAGGTTCTCAAGATTTTGACATTACGTTTATAAAAAGAAAGAACGACAGATTCACGTATCCCAATATACCGAATACCAGCCCAATTCACCGATATTAAATAGTGGCAAAGCTGCCACAGCCACAACAACTGCCGGGAACATCTCGATCAGCAAGTTATATAAAGTTTGATATCAATTTCTCCAAATACAACATGGGATAGAAGTAAATTTTGTTATTTGTATTACATCAATATTTTCTTGAATAAATACATTATTTGTACACTTTCTATACGTTTGTGTATCAATTATCAAGTTTCTAGTGGTGTCCACACTAGCTTCCAGTAAAATCAATGGATATCCACACTAGCCCCGTAAAAGGGGAAATTAAATAACAATTGTCCACACTAGCCCCTCTCTCCCCCTACAGCTGTTTTCGGATAGAACTAGAGTGCGCTCAATGACTAAAAGCGAACACTTGCTAAAACTGAAAACGTCTATGGATTAATAGATTAATAACACTGAAATGAACTCTTGTCATTAATTAAACTACCTAAATAAGCGCATTTAAATATGAACACTAAATACAACCACACACAAAAGAGTGTTGCAATAATTCACAGTTCGCTGATTCCGTTGTGCGCATATTTATTTTTCAAATGTGCAGTAAATTAACAAATATCCTAGCACACAACCGATATTGATCTGAATAATAAGTCGAAATTGTTAATTTTCTTTTTAAAACCATCAACTGCTGCTATTAATTGAAATGTATATTTTTGTTTCGTCCTCAAACTAGTCCCTAAACTCAAATTTAAATTTAACAGAAATTAAAGCAGAAGAGGCTTTTCGATTTTGTAGTGCTTTTTCGACATAACAGTTCAGTTCTTCTATTCATCTAGCTACATAATTTCTCGTAAGGGGAACTATTTTGACTACTTAGTTCTGTTACGATTTCTTCGTTTTTAATAAAAGCATGGATGTACAAATGTACATGCATCTTTTACAAATTCGCCTTCTGCAAATGACTTTTTTTGATTTTGCAATCATCATGCTCACAGCAAAACTAGCTTTTAGAACTCCATTCTTCGTATCGTCAATATTAGTTCAATAGCTTCATCTTGGTTTTTTTTCTTCAGCTTATTTACTAAAATTATAATTTGCTCACTATTAACACAATGTTATTTAACCATTGCCATAGCAGACGCGTTCGCTGGCTTATGGGAGGTCGCCGGTTCAATCCCGGCACCGGCACAGCACCTTAGCATGTCCTAATATGTGATCCCGTAATGGTCAATGAATCCGTTGTGCGGCATTGCATATTGGCCCTATGTCCCACAAGGGAATACACGATACAATGAGATTTAACAGCATGTAAAGTTCAATAGTGCCTTTCCACATAAAACTTTTTATATTTTTTTACTTTTTTTTACTTTTGCTAAAAATAAGTAAACACAAAAATTAAATAAAATTAAAAATTAGACAGTGTACGGAGAAATAGAAATTTCAAATGGAGTGACAGATTTCATTTTCTGTATAAAAATACATGAAAGTATTGGTGTGCGTACATTGCACATGTGAGGTGCGTGCTTGTAAAAGCTCGGGCGTTTATGCGCACAGTGCGTGTTTTTGAAAGTCTCTGATTTAAAATTTGTTTTGCCTAAAAATGCTTTCGGAATAAAGTAAAATTCAGATTAATATAAAGACATGAATCCAAAAATGAAAGCTAGAGGGATAGCAACTGTCAAGCTCAATCATTAAACTTTAACACTGATCAGTATAAAATTGAATAAGATATTGGCTTTTAAAGAGAAGCGTGTGTTACGCTAGTAGTAGCAGAACTGAAACCTGACACGTTCGGCCTTTTCTATCCATTGCTCTGGTGGGGCGTATACCTAGCAAAAAACCCATATATACTGATCTCAACTAATTAACTTGAACGATATGTTGGTGGCTTCAATCAAAATTATGATACAAGTTTCAATCAACTAATTTAAAAAAAAAAAAAAAAGGCGGTGACCAAAAATTACTCAAAAACTACTGAACCGATATTTTGGAAATTTTGTAGGCTTTTTTGAATACATAAAAATCTAGTCGTTCGATATTTTTTTTTCGACCAAACCTTTTTTTATACATCTAAAAAACGACAGTTTTTATCAAATATGTATTTTTTACATCGAAAGTTTAAAGGCTCGTTTATGTTGTTATTTAACTAAATCCATTTAATTTTTTTGTTACAGATGATCCAGTTCACCGAAAAACAACTTTTTAAAAAATATATATATAATAAAAAGAGAAAAAAGATGTTTATTGTCTATAATATAATATATATTCATATTATTAATAATTATACTAGTTTTCTAAATATAATTCTAAAAATGACCTATATTTTTGCGATGATCCCATTTATATTTTAAAATGCATATGTTTTTTTACAAATATAATATAAAAAAAATGCTCTGCCTGATCTAATATATATTGCAACACATTTCTATCGAAAGTGACTAGATTCCTCTTATCGTTCTAACTTTTTGTTTAGCGGATACTTGACCAAACATGCGTGATGCTATGCGTGTTTGGCTCACCTCGGCAACGATGTTGTTCGATTAGATTAAATTTGTGTGTATGGAGTAACGTTCTAAGTAAGAACGGACGCACGCAGGTCACAGATCGGACCCATTGTGCTCCTCCGATCCATTTCTCCTCATCAAACCATTTCGAGCGTTTTACAAAGTCATAAAACAATATTTAACCTTAGGGTCATAATTATATTATATTATTGATCCCTAGGGTCTTAAAAAAATTATTGAACCCTAGGATCATAAAAATTATTGATACCTAGGGACATACAAAATTATTTAATCCTAGGGTCATACATATTATTGATCCCTAGGGTATATAGTATTCCCGACTCCAATCATGTGTAGATGTTTGTTGAGACAATGACCTGGAAAAGGTTGGTCAGCGTTCTGATTCTAAGTTGACTACCTTTTAGTAGGACTGTCTAGGCTTCTGTTTAAGTTTATTGGTTTAGAATAACGGAACATTAATGCCATCAATCAAAAAAAAATGCATTTGCCCTGCAAAGTTGTAAGAGTCGCGTCAGGGCAAATTAAGACTCCTAACCATCGGGGATGTGTTGTTAGTGTTAGAGCACAGTAGCTCCAATAGGAGTATCATAGCACAAACAACACATTAGCATGACCTGACTGTCAATGAATCAGGTGTGTGCGACATCGCACACTGGCCCTATGTCCCACAAAAGTTTACAGGTATTTTGGAAGCATCTGGTCGGGCATCATCTGTTTTGTTTAAAACTGAGTCTATAATCTTCCTATGACCTAGGTTATAATCCTTTGTGTTACAAATATTAATGTTTCTGTATCTTTGAGCTGTCAAGAACTCTATAAATAGATCCAGATCAGTTAAATCCAATAGCATTTCGATTGCAGTTGTTGGTGCATTCCGTATGCCTCCAGTCACACTCTTTGTAGATGTTGCAGTTTGGTTTGAACCGAGATTAGTTTAACTCATGGCCACCATACAATAGCTGCAAATGAGATTGAGGGTCTACTATCATTGTGTATATCCAATAGGCAGTTTTTGGAGTAAGTGTATATTTTACTGCCACTGCCCTCCGCCATTGCCATAAGGATCTACTTGGATTAATAGTTCTATCTACGACATATTTTCTCCAGTCTAACTTACTGTCAATTAGAACTCCAAGGTAATTAATAAAAGCTTTATTGGTTAGTATCGTACCATAAAAGAGTGGATGAGTAAAGTTTTCAATCTTCCTCCTTCTAGTAAAAGCATTAGTCCAGTTTTGTTAGGATTGACACTTAGACCAATACGAGGGTACCTATTTTTCATTTTCTTAAGTGCGTTTTGTATTAGCACAGTTTGAACATATTTACCCTCAATGCAGATTACGATGTCATCAGCATAACCTTGACAAATATCCAGCCGCATTTATTTCAAAAATCAGGCTGTATACTACCAAACTCCATAGGAGAGGGATAGCACACCACCTTGTGGGCATCCCTGCGTTGCGGCTACTGTCGTAGCTTTATTTAATGCAGACTAGACTTCAACATATTCATAACGCACCCTGTTATTGTGAGGATAATATTGTGTCTATCCGCAGCTTCTTTAACTGCATTATACTGTATCTTCTTGAATGCGCCTTCAATGTCCAGAAAATATGCCAACATTTTTTTTTCTGGAACCAGAGAGTTTGCTATGCGACTTACGATCTGGTGTAGAGCTGTTCCAACTGACCTGCCTACACCCCTGTAATATATGCGTTACTTTCTTATTAAGTTATTCTCCTGCTTTTTGTAAGATTTCTGAGAACGTGCTATCCGACCCTGCACTTTTATAGGGCTGAAAGGATGATATTGCCCATCTTACATTGTCTGTTGTGACAATACCTTCTACCGTGTTCAAATCAAATAACGTAACCTGCCATGTGAAGAGACATCCTGACTGATATAACTGTTACAATCAGAAAAATGTGTGTACATGAGTAGACTCAGAGTTTCCTGATGGGATTTTGTATAACTACCATTAGATTTCAAAAACCTCTCTGGTTGGTAATTATTATTTTTGGAGAGAATTTTGTGCATTCTTGAAGTATTCTCCATACAAAGTGATGTCGTCACAGAAGGTTCTTTTCGCTCTGTTTTCACATCGACGAAGATTTTTCAGTAATCTCGTTAAATTCCGATTCCACCACGGTTTATCCATATTTTGGATACGGCTAGATTAAAAGAACTCAATAGATCTCTTTGAAAACAATCAACTTGCATTTCTATATCAGTGTTTGAAACCGGTTTGTCTCAATATGTAGAAAATGAGTTTTGTACCTTTTACATTCATATATTTATTTGAACGCAGTTAATTCAACCTCAGATTCTATATTAAAGCGTATCCAACTGTGATCAGACATACTGACCGACCTCAGATGATAAGTTGCGGCAATATTTTAGTATCAAGCAATAAACTGATCCATCAGCAAATTTATACACGTACATTTCGTTCAATACAATAATAAAAATAGTTAAATTTCTCCATTATTTATGAAATAATTATTACTATTTGAATAAAATATATAACATATTGATAATAATGAATAGACTCGATTTAGTTAATTTCCATCGATAATTCTGCTTTTAATCGAGTAATCGAGTATGTTTTTATTTGTATATTCTTCCGGTTTATTTATGAATATACTAACGAATCGTTATATACGTAAATATAATGTTTATATAAATAATAGTTGATCAGCTCTGTATTATATTTGATGTGATTTAATTGCTGCGCGATGATATTACTCAAATCGAAAATTCAATGTGCCTATTTATCAAAAGCTAATTATGAGTCGCGATAAACCGCATTGATTGATGAGCATCGTCAGTTATCAGATTTCGTGCGAGAATTCATAAATATTATGCTCGCATCTATATTATATATCGAACTATATATATATATAGATATAGGTACAAGCAGACAATTATACATATAAAATTACATTCGCGCTCACCCACGCACTGCGCGAAATGTTGATGTATACGTTTATTTGCGTTTATAATAATATACACTCAAACAATTTAATCACTTTGTCCAATTTACTTGGTAAATAGTAAAGTACACTTTGTAACAAAATATAGAAGATTTTACTTTGCCATTAAAGTGTATTTTTTAACAAGTTGGTAAATAACAAATTTCACGTTGTGGCAAAGTTAAATATAAACAAACTTTGCCATCTAGTGATAAATAGTTTGCCGCAAAAAGAAAATCGCTTAGCGAAAATGTAAGAAAATATATTGTAAGTTAAATAGCCATAGATATTCTTTTTATAAAAAAAAAAGTTTTTTACTTTAACACTTATTTTATTTACTTTACTCTAAAGTACGTTTAACTTTGAAGCACATACAAAGTCAAAAGGTTTTTGCTAAAAAAATAATTTATTTTGATTTCACTTTGTAATCGGGGTTCATATTTATTAGAGTGTTTCTAAAATGTTGACAGCAGTACTTTAGTCGATTACGTGTAAATATACTGTAAAATAACGGTAGCCGCGCTGGGAACAATTAAAAATAAAACAGGCTCGTGTATTAAACTGCAAGTCATAATTGCGAAGCTCGCTTGAAATTAGCCATTAAAGATAAACAATATGTTTACGGGCAACGAGGGGTGGAGCTTTGAAACAAAAAAAAATACACACGTCCCTGCGTAATTGTCTCTCCGCAGAGTTTACAGACAGAATATATGATATACTGCATTATATATTATATAAAAATATGTCCAGGAGTAGGGCACAAGGACTGAACGATCACATGACATATAAACGATGTTTAATGGGTTTAACTTGCGTGAAAAATGAGGGAGAGCCTCATAAAATAAAGCGCGCCAGACAAAAACACACATGTTAAATGTGAATATAAATATTAATTTGGCCCTTGTCCGGAATTTAATATTTCACAACTTGGGCAGGAATCCGCGCCCTTTTGCTTTCCTGAGCTGTTTTCCTGTGTTCTCTCTCATATATAGCTTGAGAAGGTTCATGCGCACGTCTTAAGGACTATTATGCGTGCGCCAGTTCATCATCAAGAAAATCGCGCACACGAAATTTGTATATACTTTATATATATTATTAAATTTATGAATACACCTTAGCACATACTTGAGAAGCTCCTGGGTACTTGTTTGTTATAATATATGTATTTCCATCCCCATCTATTTACTAAGATAAGAGCGGTCTTTCTTGAATTAGGGCACGCGCCAGATTTCAAAGCACCATATTCAGTATATAACACCATATACATATTTATATACATATGTCCGCATGATTTGAATTATAAAAGTGGTATATACACATACGAAACTAAATAGTATATTATGAATAATATACTAGGCCGCATACACACATACAAAATTTACCATTCGACTTGGAGTAGCGAATAACATATTAGACGAATATGCAGAAGTATATATAGTTTGTTGGAAAGACGCGTGCCTATAAATTATTAATTCAGGAAAATTACATTTTGTTTGATGCCAGAGCTTTTATATACAAAAGTACAAATACATGCATATATAATAAACACATTACATTAATGGAAATAATAATAAATTATGTGTGGATTTGTATACAAGTGTATGTTTTTTTGTATTATCATAAAAAATATCTAGAATGTACATAGGTTCATAATTTTCACTATGCACAATTAATTATTATTATTTAAGGTTTGTTTGTTAAAAAAGAGCTGTTTGCTGGCCATTCAAAAAAAAAACACACTGAATATAATTATTCACAGAAAATTACGTACACTCACATAGGAATATGTACACATTCAAATAGCATAAGAAATATGTTAGAAATTTAGAGACACAAAACATTCTCATTCTACCGTCTTCTGTATAAAATGTGAATAAATAACAATGTAAAATAAGCTCATGGCATATTATTAAATTAGGGATTCTCAGGGTCGGGATCTTTAATTAATATTTCTTTATTTCTCTCTGTCTCCCACGCTAAAAAAATGTTTTTTTTTTTGCAAATTTTCAAGTGTTTTTTGGGCCTGAAAAAAGAAATCGTTCCTTGGCGTCGACTGACTTGTTTCTATCTGCAGAGATTTGTTACAATATTCAACTGTGAGATTTTCAAAAAAATCTCATTGTTATTTTCTCGCAGATTTTTTGGCAATTCATTGTGAACATATCTTTATCCAATAAACGCTTTTAGCTCAGAGCTTTCTCTTTTCAGCTTCTAAGAAGGCAGTTTACATATTGGAAATAATTAAATTGGACGACTTTGTGTGAACCCGTAATGGTCAATGAATCCGGTGTGCGGCATCGCACAATGGCCCTATGTCCCACAAGGGATTACTGGATCCTGAGATGAGAGCAAGAAATATTGGTTAAAGTACAGGTTAGGGGCGGAGCTCCTGTAGTTTAGTACACTATCAAGCGTCTGATTCGTACTCTGGAGCTCATTTTCATCATTATTGGTTACACATTTTTTTTTACGTCACCGACCCTTAACTGTATAGTATATTTGCAAGAGTTGTTCTATAACAATTCGTATAGCTAGAAATGTGTCTTTTTTTCTCATCTCATTGGATCTTGTGATCATTTGTGGGACATAGGGAGAGTGTGCACACCGGATTGATTAACCATTACGAGTTCAAACGACTAGTAAGGTCATCTTTTAGTAAAGTCCGGAACAGCATTCCCGTGGCCTACACATAAAGGGTGTTCCATTTAGAAGGAAATATGTTAAGATAAAAAAAGGTTTTGTTTGTAAATTTTTGATTTAATTATTTAATCTTGTGAAATGGTTCATGGCAATTATGTGTGAAAGATAATATCGGCAATATAATCGATGTTTCAGATTTGTGATGACATCTCTGGATAATTGCTTCTCGATCACACCAATATGTTTTGTTATCTCGTTAGCTCTTGAATTGTTGTTGGCTTGTTGGCATAGACCTTGGTCTTAACAGATCCCCAAAGGAAGAAGTCCAGATGCGTTAAATCGCATGATCGCGGTCGCCAATTGACTTCGCTGTTTAGAGAGATAATGCGCTCAGGAAACCTTTCATTCAATACAGCCATTATTGTATTAGCTGTTTGGCATGTGGCGCCGTCTGGTTGAAACCACATGTCGTCGGTATCCATAGCATCAACATCTGGCAACAAGAAGTCGGTGATCATGGCACGGTCACGCTCACCATTCACCGTAACTCAATTCCGCCAGGAAAAAAATTCGCATCTAACAGTTATTTTTTGTTAGTTAGTGGAATCTATTGATTTAAAGTGCTACATTCGAAAAACACACATTCTGCTGGGCCAGGCCAACACGTTAACCCACGCTATGGTTATATTTAATGTTTTTTTTTTTATTTTTTTTTGCCTTCGTGTTTTTGAGTGTTTTGGATGGATCGTTATCCCGATGGAACACAAATCCATGACCAACCAACGTGAATCAAAACCTAATATTATTCGTTATCTGTTATTTGTATAAGATTTCCACATCCACTGTAGAAACAATACACCGATTTGAGGTTCTCTCGTGGAGGAACAGACGAACAAATACCGAAAAGTTCGAAGTTCGTCGCGCCAAACTACATTACTCAGGTTTCATTGGTCCAATGAACGTGTTTTTAGAAAAACCATTTCTTAATATTAATCGCTCTTAGATTTGTTTTTTTTTTATTGCAATACGGCCCATTAATCCCGTTTCTCGCAAACGTCTTTTTACAGTTTCAACGCTGATTTTCGGAGTTAGGCTTAAGGTCGTGTTTGCGGCAAGTTGGAGTGATGTTTTGAAACGGTTTCTTTAACAGTTTATGACTAGTGCCCCATTCTCAGCTGTAGTAGTTTTTCTCGGTGTTCCAGATCGTTTTTTATTGCGAATTTCACCAGATTCATTCTATTTTTGTTTGTTTTTTTTTGTAAATTAAATACTCCACCATACGAATTTTGTATTTTTCTTACAATTTGATGAATAAGATATCCTTCTTTTTGAAGAACTGACTTATTTAAAAAAGTTTATTTCAGGTACATCGACACATTTTTGTACGTGAAGGTAGACGTAATTTGTTAACCTTTTCCGCACTTGCTCATGTGTCTATGTATTTTGTAACAACAGCCAACACCCCCCCCCTCCCAGAGTTCGCAAAAAGGCTTTACAAACATAAGTAGGTAAACGAGTGGCCACGTAACTCGAGAACGAAAGGTCGTATGGAAAAAAATAAAACTAAAAAATAAAACAGGAATTATGCCCCTCGTACAGAAAACCGGAAATATTGAAATTTGTCTGATTGACGCGAATTTATCAAAAAAAGTTAAACAAAAAAAAAAGTTTTAAAAAAAAAACTTTTGTGAAGTTTTTTTTTAACCAGGCCTTATTATTTTTGGTACAACCCAGAAAATGAATGTATGTATACAACTTTTTAAAAATGATGAAAACTACCATAACTAACCCAACTCTTTTCGTCTTTTATAAGGAAGGACAAAATTATTGAATTTATCCAGAAAAAAACTAATTATTAAAAATATTATTTGTATAAAAATAATTTTCGTTGTAAGAAAATATGCAATGTCTAATTGTACACCATGTACACCATATAGGCTTCTCATATGCGATTCTTTTCAAATTAGAATTACAAAAAATCGCACATAATTTCATATACATGCATGTCGGTATTTTCCATTGCTGTGTTCCATACAATAAAAAACAACAACAATCCACGTGCATAAATTACGCAAATCTAGTTTTAAGCACCCGACCCAGTTTGAGAAACAAACAAAACAACAACAACAACAACAGCAAAAATGCACGAGTTTATTTTTTGTTCTGCTTTCTCATTTAATGCGAGTCCTTAAAACGTCTTTAGGCAAAGTTTGGAATCAAAATACAGCGCACAGAATATTAAAAATCAATATACTGCGAGTATAAAAATGCATGTGCGGCAAGAAAGTTTTTCAAGAGATCTCTGATGCTTTGTTTGGAATAAATTACACGAATAGAAATGGTTATTTTGATGGACATTTGAATGGTCTATCGAATTAACATAAATATTATGTGAATTGGAGAGCTTTTGTGAGAGACGGGTGATGTTTTGTTTTCGAAAATATCCAAATTAATGGGTGTGATTTTATATTGAATTTAGACGGAAGTTTAAGAGCTTGTGAAAGATAATAATTATTATTAAGATTTATACAAAAAACATTTATTGCTATTTTTATATTGAAAATAAAAATATCTTTTTAATATAAAAGCTAAATAGAACTTTAAACCGGTTTTCAAGATATTTTTTTTTGTTTGGTTACATTTGATGAGACATTACATTTAATATGTATATTCTCACACTGAGTTAAAAAAATAAGTCTATTTTTTATGGAATAGTTGAGATATTGTCAATTTGATTTATATTCACTTTAAAAAATCTTATCTCGATTTGAATCTTGGTACCAAATAAAAGGTAAAATAAAAATAAACCAAAAGAAAATCGACAGAAAATTAAAAAGTTATGGGCGATTTAGTAATTAAATCCCAATACCTCATTTTCTGAATAAATACATTTTTTCGACAATTGTTTTTGTGTTTATTGCCTACAACACATTCCCTATTTTCATGTTTGCCTTTATTTCGAAAAAATGTACTATTGCATGTAACAGTACTTCGAATAGTACTTCGCAATCTAGGCAATAAAATTAAAGTTATTATGCGTACTTTTTTGTCATTTCTTTTTTTTTCTTAAAAAAAAAATACGAAGAAAAAATCATCGTATCAATGGCAACAGCGTAAACGTGAGCCTTCATGAATACCAGCAAGTTGAAATCCAATGGAGTTAAGTTTGGCGATCGTGGCAGCTTTGCGATTTGCCCGTTTCGCCCTATCCACCGACCAGGGAAATTGTTGTGATATTCCCACACGATGAGGATGAGGCCGAAATGTGCAGGAGCTCCAACTTGCCGGTAGATCAAGCGCTGTCTCCGCGCAATCGGCATTTCATCCAGCATTTCAGGTACAAATTCAGTGAGATAGGCCAAAGTCTTAGTGGAAAAATGTCTGCTTCAATCAACGGATCTCGTCTCACACATTTACACTGAATCTGAATTGGTTTTTTGCTGTGCGTATTATTTTACGGTTAAATAAAAATGGACTGAATTTTTATTATTTCATATAAATTAAAAATGTTTTATAATGGTATCGAAAAAATGGTAAATGGTAAATAGAGTATTTTTAAATACTTTGCAAAAAAGACATTTTGATCTTAGTGCGCCGTGCCATCGTCAGTCTTAGTTTTGACATAAACACGTGAATGAGAAAGCATTTCTATAAATATTATGAAATGGCATAAACTACTAAGAGCGCAAGAAGCATGTGGTCTACGCTCGGCCGACGTTTGTATGCGCCCGACTTTCTGCTTGTGCCCGTCCTGTTTGTTCGGTGTGCCGTGTACTCGAGTTCTGTTTAATACAATACGTTGAGCAGCAACTAAAAATTACATGAAGTTTGCCGATTTTTTTCCTAACTTTACCGAAGTCAGGGTACTTTTTGAGATATCTCTATGCACCGAGATCTATCTTGCTATTTATATTCGGAATCGTGAATCATCAAAGCCATCATACACTTATTGTACTATACAGGGTGCGTGAGTATATGTTAATTGATGGCATTAATTAACCTTAACCTTAACCTATTTCAGAAATAGGCTATTTATAGCAAGTGGAACCTACTGATTTAAAACTTTCTATTCCATACATTTTATACCTTCGCCAACCACCTTTTAGCAAAGAGAGGGGTAAAGTGTTTTGATGGTGTTATTTTTGGCAAAAATCTTTAATCGATTTACATAAAAAACTTACCCTCTATTGTCCAAATAGGGACCTTCCCCTTTTTGGGAATTAGTGAGTCAAGTTGTATAAAAAAAATATATATATATATTCTTCTCTTTTGTTTTCTTTAAATAAATAAGTTTCAAACTGTGAAGCCCCTTAAAAGGGTGAATAGAAAGGGAGACCTACTAAAAAGGGTTATGATCTGGGAGAAAAAGAACATTATGTGTTTTTTTTTCAAACTCCCTATAAAGTGCTCTATATCCAAAATTATTATATAATTAATAATAAAGAAATAGTAGTTTTACGATATGTTGGTTTTAAAATTATGGGTTTTATGTAGTGCTAGTTTTATGTTATGTGGATATTGCGCATTGTGGGATTTAAGTATTATGGAGTTTGGATTTGAATGGATTTTTAGATATGTGTCATACTCTGCACTCTTAGTTAAGACTTCAAAATCGTCGAGAATGTAGATCAAACATTATCTATTTTTAGGATCATATGTTCCTGATTCCTAAACAATTGTAATTAAACATATATTTATAGGAAATAATACTTTTAAGGATTAAGGAATCGGAAAATGTGATGACTCGTTCTTTTATCGCACTTAAGTTTTTTTTATTTCTTAAGTATAAAAGCCCTTACGCAAAAATAGTGTAACGAAAAGTTTAATTTCTTAGGTAAAGTTCGGTAAAAATTCTACAAATTTTGTGTGATTTACATAAATAAAAAAGGATTTACTATTTACTTTTTACATGTGTAATTTGTTTCTTATTTTATATAAATTAGCTTTAAATAAATATGCATAATATATTCCAGGCGATTGATGTCGATAGATCTATCAACTTCTTTACCCACTTCCTTTTATGTAATTGAGCTGAAATTTGGCAAAATACTTGTTTTCCGAAACGATGTATAAATAAATAAAATTTAATATGAAATTATGTTAGAATTTTCGACTTTTAGGTTATGTAATTTAATATAAGCCGAGAAAATTACTTTACATTTACAAATATTACACAACATCCAAAATTTATTTTCAAAAAATTAATTTTTGCTGTTTTACAAATGTTTCTAGTAAATACTAATTTTTACTAGTATGTTTAAGTAAGCTAAAAATTATTTTTTTTATTTATATTTCTAGAAAACCTTTTTTTGTATTTATACCTTGTAAACATTCCATAAATATTTACAAAAAATTAAAATTGATTTATTAATAAAATATTTTAGTAGTCCATCTCTAGAGTCTCTGACTGCAAATATTCAATTAATCGCATTTGTATATATAAAATAATAAAAATAAACAGAATTACATATATCTCAAACTAGTCTAAACTGCATTTAATTTCTTAAAACATCCATACGATCAAAGGGTTTCAGTTTGATAAACTGTTCTGAGTTTATTTTCTTTGTATGCATCTAGAGTTCTGCCTTCATGCAAATGAGTCATACAGCCATCAATCACATCGGTCGTGTGTGTATCTGGATACAGTGTGAGATTCGTCTCTCAATGTTTGTGTGTGTGTGTGTTTTCTTATTTGCATGTATAATGTATACATGCGTGTGTTTTTATGTCTTGCAGAGCATAAAATTGAGCATATAACATTTTACCGAACGACACGACTCTGACTCCCTGTATTATTTATGCTGAGCCAAGAAGTAATTAAAAGTAACATTCAAAATGAATGCGTGCATAAATCAACCGATGTTTATTACATATACAAAGTTACTCACACACAAACACACACACACACACACACACCAAAAACGCTTGCTCTCGTACAATTAACTGAACCAGATCCAGTGCTATGCATACTCTAAATCTAAACTCTAAAGTCTAAATAAACGCCCGCTCGCTTGTAAAGTCTTTGCGACGTGCTCTACACCTTTCCGGTGCAAACCCCGCACGAGTCTTCTTCTTACTATGTCTGCACAAAATTATACGACCGTTTGCATCGTAAATTTACGAAATATTATATATAATATATAATTATATATGTATGTAACTATATTATTTATGTTTGTATGCCGCACGGGCGAAAAAGTCATAAACATTGCATACGTACACCGGGAATGTCGTGGGTCGAGCGACACGACACAGAAGACGTACGCGGATGATGCGCCAGTAAATCGAACAAGAAAAACCATGCCTATATAATGTTACACGCAGACGCACACACAATATAAAAGTTTTTATTGTTTCTTTTTTTGATCGAAAGAAAATGCGCAGAGTTTAAATTGCAATTTCTGGAAATATAGTGCAACAACAATATTGCGCAATGACACGTGCAGTGAAATAAGGGAGGTGGTAGGAATAGAACAACAAAATGCTCCCACACGCGTAGGCGAGACTTTTGATTAATAGTTGAATTTCGAAAAGAAGAAAATTCCGAAAAAGAAAATTTGTATTATTTGACTGTGTGTGTGTGTGCTAGACGGATAAACAAATTACTCATTATTCATTCTTGAGCACAGTTGGAGTGTATTGCATTGACGCATGACGACGCTGCGATGCGACGTCTGGAAAACGACACGATTTCTTTAAAATGCGATCGTGACTCTTACGAAATCGTTGTTTTTAAGAGTTTTTCATTATATATTATTTGAACTATTTATACTGATTCATTGTCGGTTCGTGACAATATGCGACATCTGAATACTGTAGCCTTGATGTTAATGATGCTAGTGTGAGTTTTTATGTGTGAGTAACTGAATATGCGTGTAAGTTCTATAGTACAAGTCTACATTAATACAAATACATGTTTGTAGAGTTCGCTCGCATCGAGTACGTGTTTTTCTTGCATTGCCATCGTCTCGAGATGATGTATGTATTTTTAGCAGATGCTCATGTCGTCTAGTAGCTTATTCTCATTATTATTTATTCGTTTCAAAATGAAAGTTTTATATCAAACATCAAAACAAAAACTCCAATATTAATATACATTTTTTTTTACAATTTTATTAGTAAAAAATAAATTTGCATTAACAAATCTGAAATTAAAATCATGAAATATTTAAGAAATATCGAGAAAAAATCTCGAATCACAAAATCTCGAATGTCAAAATATCGACTGACAAAATCTCGAAAATCTCAACCGCTCACGATATATAGGTTTCATGAAAATTCGGGGTTTGGTTAAAATATTTTAAAAAAGAATTAAATATATTTCAGAATGGATCAACGTTTTTGTCAATTTCCGATGCTGTGAAGCTCAATTTGACAAGACCGCGAAATCGTCGTTTAAAAACACTAATTTCCAAACAAAACGGTCTTTAGATGCTTATGCGAGAGCAAGGCAAAGAGTATTTGTCAAAAATTAAATTGACCAAATGCGTGCAGGTGATAAATGTGCAAACATAAAATATATAAAAATAAACAAAATTAAGAAAACTAAAATCATGTCAGAGCATTATTTTTGAAAAATGTTAGTATAAATATTATATTTCTCAAACTAATAAGTAATTCGAGATTTTGTAATTCGATAATTTTTATTTGAGATTTTATTTTTCGATATTTCGTACGGCACTTTTTTTCAACCACAACTTTGGCACTGATTTACCATTTTCTATGTTATTATTTATTCACTCCAAATAACATACAATTGGATTGCAATCGATACTAACACATATACACATATTATGCAGACGTATAGCTAATCAAATAAAAAAAAGTGCATCGTTGCGCTCTCTGAAAACACATCCTATGGTGTCTGAGCTCGTCTCGTGTGTATTGGCTATACTTTTATACTTGCTGCTCGCCAAATGCGATAGCAAATGAAAACATAAATATTGTAAGACCAAACAATTGACCTTTTTCT
>JANSTU010002483.1:0-18550 GCA_027564075.1 Bolitophila hybrida
ATATAATATAAGTGCTTTAGGTGTCTGGCATAAAATGATGTGATCGTTATTTGCACACGAATTGTTAGCAATATTTTATAAATAAATGTATGAGTTTTCATGAAAATTACACATGCTGTGTGAAATTGAGAACGCTTTTTATGCGAATCGTACTTGTGAAAACGTGTGCACCGAGTGATTCGCACAATCAACCTGCAATGCAATTTATGAGAGAGCTGGTAGAATAAAAATCTCTCCCCCTTGTTTTACACACACACACACTCGCGTGTACAGCCAATTCGCACTGCTCGCGTGAACGGTAAGAAAATCCAACATCTGGAATAACAAGAAATAAACTGAACGTTCCTGTTATATATTCATCAACATTGTTTTTATTTGGTGTGTGTATACAGTACCCGCAATTTTACTCTCTCTCTCTCTCTCATACACTCTGAAAATAATGTATTTAGGTATTGAATTATGCATACACACCCTTAACGCGAGCACGAGTATATATATTTATGTACATATACACTTGAAACAACAATCGCAAGTATGATGAACCGCGGTTGCCTCAGCCACCACCCCCATCGTGAATCGAGCAGATTTTCCGATGGTTTTGTATTTATTTACATTCAACAGCGAATCTAACGTGTATTGTTTTGAATTCAAATCTAACTCAGGCAAATCATCCAATATGCTAATGCATAAAAACCACATGTGGCTATTAAAGTCATAGTTTATTTTCTTGGCTCGGGAAATTTTCATTGAACGGCTGTTTAAAATAAAGGCGCCATGCATTCGGTTATACGCTCACACACACACACACAGCCCATGACTGTCTAGTTACAATTTTTTTTTTTTTTTTTGCGCATTGTAATTAAGAAACGTCTTCCGGTTCAAGTATCGCATAATTGTGCGGCGGTCGCTCATTATTAATTATACCGTGTGCGTCCAAGGAACGCGCAGGCGTCGACCGTTTGGACGAACGTATACACGTCATAATATTTATAATTTATTTATAAAGCAAAAGTACATTAGCATCATTATCGCTTAATTCATCGCACATTTGGTATATACGTTCACCTTTGGCATTACAGCTATGAGATAGGGAATTTATATATGTATTAAAACGATATGCATTTTACCTGATATAGGTATAATAAACGCAACGGTTTATTAAATTTAAGCGTTTTGCATTTATATACAAGCACATTGTTATAAAGATGATGCACCTTTACTGCCTATAAAGCGTAATCTTACAGAGTGTTTTTCTATACGCTGGCATATAGGATATATAATAATACAGTTGTTGTTAAATAATGTACAATACGGAAAGCCCATTAAATGTAAAATTGTGTGTATCTGCGAAGGAGCGAGATATTGCTGATAATGACGCGCGTGTTTCACTAAAGTACGCACATTTGTTCGTATAGTTTAATAGTCATTAATCATATAGACAACTGCGACTATACATATACATATATATAATTAACGGCTGATACATACATACATAAGTAAACTATTATAATGCATGGGTCACGTCGTGTCTTGATACCATATCAAAAAAACGGCGGTGGCTATACGTATTAAATTGTATGCACCGCCATAAAGTGCATACCCGTTGTGTACCATTTCCAGCAGTGCTATATCTTTATATATGCAGCAATAATTTATTACGTACAGATCAATCAGCCGGACTGGAATGCCTGTGACAGGATAGGAGACGCATTAGACGCCTAGAATAACAGACGATTGCGCGTCAATTGTGTGAATGTGAACGACGCTCGCGAGGGTCTTCGGGGTGTGCCGAAAATTATAGCATATCTATATGTAAGTATGGATCCCCAACGTGGTCTCCCTTTTGTGAAGCCCGCGAACACACATAATAGATTACGAAGCTCAAATACCGCATAACATCGCGTAAAAAGGGTGTTTAATAATGCATGTGTCACAAGGAAAATTGATTGAGCACTCTTACGCACTATATACATATATAAATATATCTGGCTGTGGGTATTATGTATATATTTATATAGTATTATACAATTAACAGATGTACAATACTAATGTGTCTGAGTGTGTGTGAGAGTATATGTCAGTTTCTCAGACATCTGTATCGTTTTCCGTGGCAGACAAGAGAGAGGCTAATGCACTCGACCAAGTGGAATAAATCCGTTGTTCAGTGATTGTTTCCATCATGAAACTGATCGATGATATTATAACCCCAAATCATGTTTCGAAATGAAAATTACATAAAGTTTTCATTTTTTTTCATTCAGTATTTATAATATATTATATAGTTGAAAATCGAAAGTAGAAAATTTAAAAAAAGTTCTTAATACAAAAAAATATAACTGAGCAAAACTAAAAAAATACATCTAAAAACCTTCCAAAAATTACGAATTATTATAATTTTATGTTAATTATAATTTAAAAATGATTATTAATATTTATAGATCGAGTTATGAACTGTTAAAATGATCATTGAATTAATTTTAAATTGAAAACAAATAATTAATTAATTAAGGTTAAGGTTGAATTAATCAATCGATATACTTATCGATCATTGATACAATACAACATGATCATTTATACACACCGATCAACTACACATTCATCGATCTACCAAAAAGAAACTAAATAGTATACATGAAGATCTCCAAATTTATCATAACAAGATCACTGATCAATTTTATATGCACATTTAGATATGCATCGATCTATATTCCAAATATATACTAGATCGATAGTTTTACTGGAAGATTGACAATTTAAATAGAAATGTAACAATATCACATATTTGCAAGTTTATGTTCGATGTCTATCGATCTACCCAAAATATAAACTAGATCACCGAAATATATGTACTAGATCAAAAGTTCTACATAATGATTGCCGATTTAAATACGAATTTATCATAACAAGATCACTGATCAACTTTCTACTAGATACATATCATTCTATCCCAAATATACACTAGATCAGAAGTTCACCGATTAAAATACAAAATGATCATAATTGAATCATTACATAGATCACTGATCTTCTTGATATACAATAATCTACTATAAATCCATCGATTTATCTCAAATAGATATTTATAATAATAAATATGCTATATTAATAACTAGACTAATACAATCACCGATCTTTAGAATTTGATATACTAAATTATAAAAAAAAAACATATACAAATTAAACATAATTGAATCATTGCATAGATCACTGATCTACTTGATATACAAAGTTCTACTAAAACAATCCATCAATTCATCCCAAATTATAATTATCAGTGATATATAATAAAAAATAAGCTATATTATAATTTATAAACTGAAAAATCGTTAATTTGATCGGTGCTTTCATTAGATCGATAGAATTAATAAATGTATAATCTATCGATCTAATAATCATCGATCTTTAGGATTTTATCACTGATCATTTTAAAAAGCATAACATATAAAAGATTTATAATTTTCACTAGAAAATCAACGTTCAACAATAGAAAATAGTGATTAGATCATCGAATATGAGTAATCAACATTAAGTTCACAAGAAGATCACCGATATATTTACTGCAAATTCAACTGAGTACATTCAAATTTTTAAAAAAAGAACACTGATTTACAGTAAAATTGTGTTATTGATTAATCGATCGCTAGAATATCATCAATATATTCTAATCAAGCACAATAAAATTTACCAAACAATTGGAAGATAACCGATCCACCACTGATATTCTGTAAAATTTCTCAGACAACTTCAGCAAGCAACAATAATATCACTGATCTTAAAAAAAAAGTTTTATCATTAAATATTACTGATCTACATAAAGATCACTGGAAGATCACAAAGATATTTACGACAAATTCAACTAAGTACATTTAAATTTTCCAAACAATTTGAAAATATTTCCTAAATAAAAAAAAACTGCAAAAATCCTCCACATATTCTAAAATTGATCATCATTATAAACTGACAGATTTACAGATTTTCTACTGAAAAATATAAGCGTTCTATAAATATAAAAGAGATAAATAAAACTGAAAATTCAAATAAATATATTTTCTAGAGCTGCTCATTTCCAAAGAAAACAAACAATCAATGTTTTTAAAAAAAACTCATAAAATTCTTTAAATCAAATCAAATCATCAAACCAAAAAATATATTTCGTGTAATCGAAACACCTGGCCGACTAACATACATACATGTATGTTGTTAATTTTCACACAAACACATTTACATTATACAGAAAACATGAAAACCATATAATGTGTGTGTATGTATTCGATCAATAATCACTATAATTGCAACAACCACAAAATGTATCGATCTTAATTAAAAATCACACCGCATGCTCAAATGCCCAACTGCGCCAGGCCTGAATACATACAAGAAACATTCATACGTTCATAAATATAGTTATAGACCATAAATGTTGTATTCATAAGAAACACAGTCTGAGAAATGTTGTTACGAAAAGAAACACAACAACAAGAAAAAGCATGTTCGCGCGCACGCTCGCAAAAACAATTATTTTTCAATAATAGATACAACCAATTTGTAATGTAATATTCAATAAATATATATGAGGAAGGTATATATATATATAAATGGATATATGATATTATATAAAACACAAAGAAAAGATATACATATATTTCTTAGCCCAACGATTTGTTGCTGGCTATTATTTCTATATATATAAGGCATTTCGTTTCTGTATAAAGAAGTCGCGAAGCGCCCAAGATGGTATCTTGCTGCGCGTGCTCTCGCTTGGGTAAAAATGTTTTGTTATTCTTACATTATAACTGGTCGCGGCTGGTAATATAATCTTTTAAAATTAATTTCAAATCTTTACACTGTATTATAATACTATACTATTATTTAGCGAAGATTAACAGAAAACATATTAATAATGGATTTGTGGTATATGCTCGAGCTGTGCCGGTGCATTCAAAGGCGAACTCTTTTATTCTGTTTCTTTTTTATTGTTAGAGGGAAAGATTTGTTGAAATCTCGTGTAGTTGTAACTAGACGTTTTATATATATCATAGCAAAGAGTCAACACATTGAATGGATGAAAAATCGGTGCACGTCCAAACGATTCGACACGACATATTTTTCAAGCGACACGTAATTTATTAGTCGCGCTCAGGAAATTTCGTACTTTACATATTGAAATGCGTATTATCGTCCATTGTTTAAATCCTAAGACATTTTGTTATAGGTATACTATTCAATAATTGTGTATTTAGATTTTTTCGTAATTGAAGACGGAAAACGTGCACAAAATGCCGTATCGAGTTTATTAATATTTTTTATATTTATTATATTTGCTGAGCCGGGTGTACGTGCGCCATTCACGATTGAGTGCACGTAGGTCTATTTTTAGAATATTTGTATATCATTGTTAATATATGCATATATGTATAATTGTATAATTATATTTTTGCTACGTGTCCCAGAAGTGCGCCACTTTTTGGCTTTATTCTCATTGTGTGTGGGCGACACATGAAATAATTTTCAAACGTTTTTCCAGGGACACGCTCAGTGAGAATTACATTTAATTTATTGAGATTGCGCCAGATTTCATTGCTTGGTAATTTAAAGTCATGTTTTGGTATGATGTAGACACTTTGCGTTATTAATGGTTTTAGAGGATATATTTCTAAGCTAAAAAATGGTATAGTCTAATTTAGTCGTTTTAAACTGTAAAAATAAAAATTACAAAATCAGTAAACTAAAATGAGAAACAAAAAGAAAAATTTGGTCCAAAATTGAATTTAAATTGCACAAATTAGATACATACATTTTATATTTCTGCTATACAAAATTCAAATATGACAACCTCGTTAAAAAGTATAAGCACTCAAGAAAAAGGTATAAAAAAACATTCATGTTACCGGATTTTCTATTCCAAATTTTTAACAGTAAGTTGATTATGCGCATAAAGCCAGTAAACATCTGCATACATATTATATTAGGGAAAATACGCAAAGTGCGCTATTGTATGCGTGTGTGTGTGTGTGTGTGTGTGTGTGTATACAATTTCCAGTAACAGAGAAAACGCCTCCATTCTTTGTTGGTTGAAATCCCAAAAATCTTGACTATAATATAATATGAAAAGCATATAATAAACAGGTTTTTTGTGTATGTGTGTTCGCAACAATATTAGTCATCTACTTTACGTTCTTATAGAATATATACCTATATAAATATATTTGTATATGGTTCGTTTTCGATTTTCAATTTCAATGGACGAGAACGTCCCTTTTCCTGCGCTCGACGGCGGCCAGCGATTAGATTACACATATACACATTCTTGAGCGGTTTTCAAAAGGAGCCTTTTTATGAGTGTATATTATGTACCTACCTGCGTGCACCACCACCACTATAACGCCGCGCCATCGACCCTTCGGTATACACACACTCACACACACACAAATCTATATATCGGGTGAAAAAGGTTTATTTGTGTTCGATCTTTGTGTGGCAATATCAGTAGATAACAATAAAATAAACTCCAGAGACTGGCTTGTGCATATAGTGCAGCCTGTGAGCAGATAATATACATAAACAAATAAGGATGTAAGCTTGAAGAATTCTAGTATCAACGCAAATATGTGCATGCGGACGTTTTTACAGAATTGTATGCTTTTCACAAGATTTGGTTTAGTTGGTTATTTTAAGTGTTTACAATGTGTGTGTTACGTATTTTTAAGCGGCAGATGCGGCTAGATAACAGCTTATAAAGAATACATTCACAACTTGACACCTAGCAAGACCAGATGTGTCCCAAACAAATATTTGGTAATAATCTATCCTTTCATTTTGCTCAAGAATTCTACTTCATTAGGCAAAATATTTTCACACAGCCTAGATAAACAATTAAACTATAGATAGATTAAAAAATATACACATTAAATACCCATTACAATATTTTTTTTGCCCCAGCTGCGCACAACTTTTCTGACGAATCATTCTGTTGATTGGTCAACGCGCGCATATAAAATATTCATTATAATTTATGGTGGATGCTCGCTCGACTGGGTACATTGTCTATGGTAGACACAATTAATGTTAATAAAATGCTAATAAAAAAACAGTACATTAATTACTTACGCGAGCACTTGACGCGTGTACGCACATTTAGAGAATTATATTTCAGAATCAACAATATTTTGTTTAGAGTAATAATTTTATGGGAAGCTCAGATCTCACCGCAATTTATATAATGTTTTATAATATTGACGTGTGCTTCCTAATAGATTCAATTAAGTGCATCGTGAGCCCAAGCAGAGCTCTCTGTGTAAATCTAAAAACAAATTGCGAGGGCGTTCGGCATCGTTTTTTGTTAGAAAGTCTCGTGCTTCAAGAACGTCGAGTGCATGAGAGAAATCTGTGTGCACTAATTGAGAAAACATAGAAAGAAGAATATCGGAAATATGTTTGTATTAAGTGGTTATTTTAATATTTAATGGCTTCTAATGCAACGTCCAAGAGTAATTTTTTCCCACTATTCATTCCATAACCAAGTATTTTAAAAACGGAGTGTGCCAAAGTGAAAGACATCGCGAAATTCCCGAAGATAAATTGATTATAATCTTTATATCGGAATTTTATAACAATGAAGTGGTTATTTTAAAGTTTATTGTCTTCTTCATTGTTACTTCCAAGATTAAATTTTCCCACTATTCATTCCATAACCAAGTATTTTAAGACGGAGTGTGCCAAAGTGAAATACATTGGAAAAAATGTGTAAAACGTATTTATATATAAAAAAATATCTGCATAATTTTATACAGAATAATAATAATTATTATTATTAATTATTAATTATATGGGTATTTTTAAAAAAATCTAATAAAACACTAAAACTCAAGATTTTTTGAATTTACGTCTATCAATTGCGTAATTTTTCATATTTTGATTTTTTTTTGCGATAATTTTTAAAATTATTTTTAAGGAATTCGAAAATATAGTTGACAGGCGGTCATAAATATAATTTCTACACACCTCAAAAAAGTATGATTTTTCACGTTTAATAATTGACCATATTTGTGTCCCTTTCGCCCTTAACGGTTTTTGGATTTTTTTTCATTTTTTATGTGATTGATATTTGAATTACCTATCGATTGATATCCCATTACATCCCTGTAAAAATACCCCCATTAATAGTATGTTGGTCAAACTTTGAGCCCGTCCCCCTCCTAAACGTAATCAAATGTTGATATTTAATGTCGCAGTTAAAAAAAACTCTTTTTTTATATTTTGAAAAAAATCTATAAAAAGGTTTATTTCTCTGATCAAATGTAATAAAAGAACTAGATAAAAAAAGACTCGGCCTACGCCAATTAAAATGTTTTGAAATATTATTGAAATTTCTGAAAAAATAATTATTAAATAAGTAAGGACATTTTTGTGATATTTAGTAATTTCTTTTTCGTTACTCACAGCAATTTATGACACTGTATACAATCCATAAAAATACCAAATTTCTGTCAAAAATGATAGGTTTCCAATTATTCTTTATCTTTATGTATTCATTCATGATTAAATCCATTTATCTAACAAAATAGTAACCGTATTTCCATAAGGTTTTAGCTTTACTATATATTTTCTCACATATTTTTGTTTAGTTTCTTAGTGATTTGTTGATTTGGTAGATTTTGAGATTTACAAAATGTTAGGATGATTGAGAGATTGATATTTTAAGTGAAAGAATGAATTTCTTCTCCAGATCGGTTGTCGATTCTTGAATCAGGTCATATAGAATACAACGAACAGTGCTACAAAAGAGAACATAAAATAGTTTATAAATCTGTGGTCACCAGGCAAAACCGATTTATCTGTTTTTTAGATAGCTTTAAAAAATACACTTTTGAAATTAAAATTATCTCGTACCACATTTTGTTCTTAAATAGACTTAAGCTGTTTTGTCTTGTGACCACAGAATTATCCTTTGTTCCGTAAATTATAGTATCCACTTAAAAGCTAAAATACATCCACATTTAATTAACAATTCACAAAAGCACATACTAAACATGTTAAGCTGCTGCCAACTTCAACATTATACACACCCATAACAATATTCATTTAGTTTCTTTAAATCTATGACCTTCAAAACCATCTTTATTCTATAATAAAGATTTGCAAAACATGTCTGCGCTTGAATTCCAGTGTATATTCTCAAGAGCTCGCACAAACAATAAAGTGAAAAGGTAATAAAAATGCCAACTTTGCATCATAAATTTCTGCATAATAAACGAATAAAACCTCTGGCGCACGCGCACTCCTCGCACCAAACGTCAGCAGGCTTAAAAACGGACATGCTCATATATATATATACAAACTCATACACTCTTTGCATACCAAAAAGAAAAACTCGATGAGCTCTTTCGCTTGCAAAGTACACACACTCACACACATTTTATAAATTATAAATATTATAGGTCTTTTACGACATTTTGCAAGACGCGCGGTGCTCGCACTTAGACAAGAGGCTAAGATGCGCCCGTATAATTGCATGCGAACTGTTTTCCAAGACAGAGGCACGTGCATAAAAATAGCCTAGTTTACGATCGCCACGCTAATTCGAAAATTTACGCAGCCCATAATAGCGGAACGTTTTTTTTTCTGATATATAATTTAAATTTTATAGTTTTGTGGTTAGTGCACTCGGCTATTTGCCGCAACGCGTAAAACATAATTAATGGGCAGTATTGTCATACCAAACGCTCGCGCACTCTTCGAGTACATATAAATTAGGGGTTTACGGAATAATTTACCTGGCGATGGTTGTTTTTTAAATTATATTGTATTATAAGTAATTTCGTAGCAATTGTATGTGTTTTGCGCGATTGAGTCTAGTAACAGTGGTGTCTTGGCAATAATTATGAGTAGAGCGTTGTGTAGAAAGCGTGAAGGCGAACGCATGTCACAAAGAGTGAATTTGGAAAGAATATTATTTATAAATTTAAATGATACAAGTACTGGCTAAGTGTCTACATAGACAAATGAATAAGTCGACAAAAGGGATGAAATCGGAACCGGTCAGTCATCGCAATATCTTCTGGACACTTGGTTATTCATTTACACACACACACACCCAGTTATATTCAAAATGAAAATCCCTACGTTTGTATATCAAAATATATGCGTCACGCTCGAATAGATGTTCGTCTTGCGAGAAACGTAAAACTGCCCCAAGGGATCATTTCTGAGAATTATACGGTCATTTTTTTTTTTGGTTTTGGAAATTTTGTGCTGCAAAACCTTTTTGACGCGGTGTTCATAACAGAGCACACGCACACATAGAAACGCAATCATATATATACATATATATATATACATGATTTGATGAATATTTTATTGGTTTATGTTTTGACAACATATTTATGTGTCGTTCAAGATTTCTGGTGAGCGAGCACTTTTATCGCTTTGGTGCGCGCGTAATCGGAGACCATTCAGGATGTGAATGTCATGCAGTCGCTTTTCAGTAAAATGGCACAGCACATGTTTTTCATTATATACTTTTGCTTGGGTGTTGTATACAAAATCTGTCACACACACACACATCAATGAATCTGCATTTCCCTAATATGTTTATATTATATAGAAATATTCCAATGACCCGTAATGCGATATTGACCGAACGCATCGATCATAAATCTGCGAGCTCACCGTTCACAGGTGACATGTTCATTTGTTTGAAAATACCACACCACGCATCATTAATCACCTATATACACAGAAACACGCACAAAGAGAGGAAATTAAATTAAAAGTCCAGAAGCGCGCAACCGCGTGGGCTTTGTTTGACACCACACATTGCCCTGAATCTAGATTTTAGATAACGCGAGCTCTGCCGGGGCCGTTCTAAATATGTGTACACTTTTCCAAGACCGGTACGATTAAAAAAAAGTGTTGTCATCTTATTTATATAAATCTATGTATACGGTTTAGAGTCACTGTTGTGCGTATTAAAATTCCGTGTGTTATCAGTATAATTTCATCAGGAAGGGTGACAAAGCAACAAAATATAGTCATTTATCTTGGGCTTAATACATTCCAGCATCAATATTATACATATATGAGGTGTCCGACCATATGTCAACGAATAGCACCTGATTTCACGGAAATCATATAATATATAACTCCACATCGAACAATCGTGAATATATAATATATATAATTGTATATATGATATCGTATATATCTTCGATAAGCGACTAACAAGATTCGTTTATGACGCTATATAAACACCGAAAACGCAATTATCCGGATCTTTAATGATGCGAACATACGACCAGCGGCTTATTATAGCTTTTTCCGAACTTTTTCCGAAATAATCAGGCATTAATTTGTAATTATATTCATCAATCACATCGCGAGTTCATTTCGAAATCGGATTTTCAACGGATTGTAGAGAGATGTTGATTTCCATGTATATATTTCAATATTTTTCTCATTATACATTTTATATAGTTGTTTTTTACATAAAATGCTATTTAATAACATAGCACATATCCACAGGTATATATAATAGTTCGAAGAAACCCTTTTCGATCAGTGCTGCCACGCATTTAAATCGAGGCAATTAAATAGGTGCTATTTAAATCGAAAGGGGTGTATGTAGTCTATTTATATAATGTTTTGGTGTTTTTGGTAGTATAGACCATAATTTGGAGCATCGATTTTGAATATATAATATTATATCTAAAATATTAATACCTAGTCTGAATTTCGATTGGAAGAATAATTATGGTAATTAGACCAATTTGTGTATTTACTTATTTAATAAAATATTGAATCGAATTTTGAATCATATTTGTTGCTTTGATTTATGGATTATGAAGAGACGTACACCGATTTAATTATTTGGGTTTAAAAATTTTGTTATATTTTTCAGTGTTTATTTATGAGTCATCTTTAATGATGTTAGGGAATTTTCGACGATACAAATTATTGAAATATCCAAATCATAAATATTTTTAGCTATTTGTCGTTGATTAATTTCTTATAAATACAATTAAAAGAAGAGCTTATGATGTCATATTTTGTTGGAGAATATATGGAATATGGAAAAGTTATTTTTTTTTAAATTATCTATCTCATGATTCGATAATTGATGTATTTTTTTTATATCAGATTACAATTTTATAAGCTGGTGACTTTACACACCGCGGACTTCATTATTCGTTGATTCATGTCTGTATGGTAATTAAAAGTTGTTTCGACCATTTAGTTTCAATAACACAGGGTATTTCGGAATTCTTGTTTAGGTAAAGCGTCAATAACTCTTTACTCTTCTTGAAATACTCTTATAAAACCTCCATGTTTATGCTTTCTCTATATCTGCAAAAAAAAATTACACCAATCTGGCAATCCATTCTTTAAATAGTTCTGCCAATTCCTCGCGAATTACTGCTATTCACGCTTTTGGGTAATAACCGTTATGGTTCAATGGAATTCAGCGCTTTTATATAGTATTTATCAGAGGCGGTTTCTATAAATTCCAGAGTACTCACCTAAAAAGTCCCAATCCAATTTTCGAATTGCATTCTGGAGATTGTTCAAATGTTCAAACAATTCCAAGAAAGTAGAGTATTCTTGTTTATTTAAAAATAATACAAATTTCTACATTTTGTGTGTACTTACAATAAATACCTATAATAAAAAAAAAAAACTAACATTTTGTATGATAATGTAAATTTCAAATAATTAGGAGCTACTTTAATAGTTTTTTATTTTTGAAAAAGAATTGGCATTCAAAAAAGAAACAAGTAATTAACTCAATGTTTTAATTAAAATTTGCATAAATCGTATTCCATATTCCATTTATCCATAATTTCATAACCGTACTAAAAAATATGTTCGGTAATTATTATGAGATTTCAAATTTTGGAAAATGTTGCCGTACGAAGCCATATTGACCCAATGTATGTACTTACATTTAACAGATTATATTCTAGCGACAAAACACAAATAAATGATGCTGTTAATTGTGTAACGCGCTTCCGCCAACGCGAGTACTTAATATATGCTATACATTTATGTCGTATCACGATTACACGGATATTAATAGAGCTGAAACATACATTAACTTATATATATATAAAATGTACAAATATATAAAAACAAATATACAGTTTCTAAGAAATTACAGATACGCGCATTGTGCAACAGCACCGCACAATTGCGGTCAGCTAAAAATACTCTTTTGCTCACTAACTACTTCATAATATAGCAAGTATATATTTTAATCTGATAAACATTCCAACACTTTGTACACACACAATTATACATGCATTTCGAATGAGTTTTCAACAAAAATATAAAGTGCATATTATGGCGCACTTGTGCAATCTAAACAGTATGCATAAGTAAAAGCGTACGCGCAAGGCGAGAAAACGAACCTTGTTTTTTTCTAAAAAAAACCTTGTGCGCGCGCGGGTGCGCTTGCATAATCCGCGATAATCCGAGGGCTGTATTATTGCACGCGGCACCAAAGCCTGCGCTACCACCCCTCCCTCCCCCATTTTAGCCACTGCTCGCGGTATATAAACCGTGTTGGCTGTAATCTCTGGTAATTACATATGAATATTCAATGAGAAGATAAAAAGTGATTAAATTTTAATTTAGTTCTTTGGCAACAAAGTTTGAAGATGCGATTATAGAAAATATATACATAGAAATGTGTATGTGTGTGCGGGGGCGTGTGAGGAATAAACGCGTTTAACCAAATTTTACCGCAAGCGCGAAAAACACAAGAAAAACTCAATGCTCGCGTGGCTGCACACACATTGTATGTATAATTTTAATCGTCTATTTTACATTATTATCGTAGGTCGTTTATACAGTTTGCACACACACCCAAGCGCAATAATATTGGTATCCCAGAGCCAAAACAAGTAATTGGCACATAAACTGGGAGTGCACATATGAGAAAGAGAGGAAAATACAACAAAATGATATGCAGTTCACCCACGCATAGCGCTGGCGCATTCGCTTAATTAAACGGCGCATATGCATTTAGTTTGTTCGCCATTGTGCGTCCGAGCGATGCGACGCTCTTCACGGATGAACAAAGCATAGTATATATAGACTCGCGCATTTTGCGTGCGCATATACAATTAAATACATAACCAATATCATAATATAATATATATTACATAGACTTTTTCCAAGTCCATACAAATGTTCATTTGAAAAACATAAAACAACATAGCAATTACATATATATATATATATATATATATATCGTATGCAGTACACACACCGGCAACGGCATGCGGCATGGCGCTCAAGTAATATTCTCCAGAATTCTATACATGTACTTGTTTGCATTTTATACATATATGTATGAACATTTTCTATACATGCTAAAACTCTATGTAAGTACGTACACATTTATGCTATTAAATTATACAATGCACATTCGAATGCCCTATCATTAGAGACGCCGAATGCATACAAATGGGAAATGTTGCGCATTTATTTAATATGTACGTACAAACAAAAACCAACAACAATTATTTAATGTACATGCGGCAATTTATATAGACAGACAGAGAGAGAGGAGATAGATAGAAGAATAGGAGAAAGAAAAGATTGACTGCAAATGTGGAATTTATTATTTATATGGGAACGAATTTATCGTTTTCATAACGATATCTATGTGCGCGGTCAATCAAGGACCTGTCGAGTTTTTTTAGATGGAAATATTGCTTTTTTAACTTAAGTGGCTTTATAGTTTTCTATTTTATATGTCATCGATTTTATTGTTAAATAGACGGTACTGAGAATTATAACCCAAGGACACTTGTAATTTTGAAATTGGGGTTTTGCGAAATAACAACCACTAACATACTTTCGAACAATGATTTATAGTTGTGCATGTTTTTGATTTATAAACAATGAATTTTCAACAAAGAATTTGTTGGTTGGTTGGTTTCATAATACAGAATTTTATGTCGCGGGATTTTAAAAATAATAGATTTATTTATTTAGAATAAAAAAAATAACTAATTGTTTGAAAACAATTTTGAAAGAAAGTCAATTTTATGAAATTCAAATAAATTGTCAGGGGATGTAACACTTTAAACGAAAGTCCAAATTACAACTTTTGTTTCTTAAATAATAATGTCCATGGATTTCAATTATGTGATGACTCTTAATTCATGAAAATGAATTCCAAGGAATTTATCTAAAAAAGATTAAATAATAATAACTAATAAATCTTATTTTTCTCTTTCATCTGCAGGTTGTCTCCTTGAGGGAGTCCCTTCGGCGCCACCCGATGTGCCACCGCGTAATCCCACAATGAATCGCATGAATGGTAGAGTAACCGGCAATCCCTCCGATCTGGGAGTTGACTTTGAGCCCTCCTGTCTAGTCCGGACGCCATCCGGAAACGTATACATTCCAAGTGGAAATTTAAGTGAGTATATGTTTATTTACTATCTAAACACCTATCGGCTAAAAGTGAATTACGCTTCCATCCTCTGATGGACCATAAAGTAACTATTATTATTTCAATTGTGTATATGCTAATGAAAAACCGATGAAAACGCCAGTTTGTATATTTACAAAAGACGCGAGTGCTCAGACACAGTCTCGCACACAGCCACGCTCTATTAATAGTCAATCTCGTATCTATTTCCGTATAAGAAAGAGCGCACGCGTCTTTGTACAATAAATCCGAGAATCAAGATTCAACAAGGAAAAGTTGAAAACTCAAGCGCTTCTTTTCCACAATCATATTATTGTTATTCTTCGGTATATTTATGAATTCATGCGCTAGCTAGAGAGCAATTAATAGTTTGTACGTTTTCAATTTTTTTTTTATCTTTTGATAAACTTTTCATATATTTATCTGGATTCTTTTAAATTTTAAATTATACATCCAGAGCGAGAATAAAAAACAACAAACCAAGAAACATAGCATAATATACGTTAAATCGCTATAGGATGATAGAGAGGCACGTGATTGAAATTCAATTCGCCACGCGCGCACTCTTCCTGAACTTAATCTAACAAGTATTTATAGATGATTAAATACGCATGCGCAGAGGGTTAGAAAAAAATGTATATACTCGTATGATTTTTCCATAGCTTAGACAAGTGAATATACTCTGTGTGCCGTGGAACAATAAGCGTTTGCGCCATGGGAGACGACCGAGGCTCGGCATCGATTTGTAGTTTTTTTCTCGGTTTTGTTCAATGGCTCACAGAAGAAGTCACGCTTTAATTAGTTCTTATTTCTTAAGAAATACATACACACATACAGAGAGAATGAATTGTGATTTTTAAAAGAGCTTTTTTTGTGAATCATTTACTGTATGTGTTTTATTTCTATGATGGAATGTACGTATGATCGTTTTTTTTATATTCCATGCGCCAGTACAAAATTGATCGACGTGCGCTGACCACAGCCCAAGGCTATGATTAGAGGTTTATGTTGTTGCTTGTTTTTTTATATATAATTTGTATATGTATGATCGGGGCGGTATATTGTTTGCGGTAATACTTTTAATCGACTTGTGAATCAGTCGTTTAAAACGCTATTAATTATTGTTCGATGAATAATGAGTGTGCCGCTCGCGAACATAGAGCACAACAAAGGAGAGCGCCTTGCTTTATTCGATTTGCATCGATGATAGGTTTAACAATTGATAGGGCATAGTGGAGGTTATGGGTGTTGGAACAGTGTCCAGATGGGGGCCATGATCAAAATTGGCTTTGTTTGGCAATGTCAGGTTATAAATGTATACAATTATATAGAAATATGTTGAAAATCATTGCGAATGTTTCATCTAAAGTCAAGTGATTTTAAATAAAATGGACATATTATTTGAATTTGTTACACTTTTACGAAATTTTCAGTGTATAATAACCAACATTTCATTACCTTTTCAAATGAATTTAATTATTAGTTTTGAGTGACAAAATCACTGCATTTTAACAATTTCAACCAATAAAATGTTAAAGTTGAGTATATTTTTGTTAATTTAAAATTTAATGTTTTTAATAATAAAAATTCAACGAATTCTTAAAAATGTAAACATAAATATGTTTTTTCTTGTAATTTTTCAGTGATTTTGAGAAAAAAAATCACTGTCCACTTTTTATCATATCAATTATTTATTAAATACGTTGTTTTGTCAAAACAAAAAATAACATATATTTCTTCAGTGATAATGCTTTCTTAGTGTTTTCCACTCAAATCAAAAAAAAAAACAGATTGTAAATTATGTTATTTTGGATTTGTTTTGAAAAAACATTTTTTAATTAAACATTTATCTTTTCTTCAATATTTCTAATACTAAATTAATAATTTCAAAAAATTCATGTATCGAATCGAAAATCTATTGTTTTTTAATCCAGTTTTAGTTTTTGTTTTACTTTAGATTCACAACTACAACTACAAACGTACTAAAAACAAAATTTCACATGTGAAGTGAATAAGCTATAAAAACTTCATAAATTTTAAATGCGTCTCTCCCTCTTTTTTGAAAAAAAAAATTAAAGAAATTGTCTTTTAGAGTTTATTCTATAAAATGCAAATGTCCCTAAAACTAATATCAATTCACCTGAAAACATTTTAAACACAAAATCTTCAAAAATATCTTTAGAGATAAATATGCCATAAATATTTCGATAATAAAATACGTCCGAGAAAAACTTTTTCCATGTCCTGTCTGTGTGCGTGATACCGAATCCCATAACTTTGCGGATTTCCTATACGGAATGTGCGATTATAAACCAACCCTCTCACCCTCACCGCATTACATGCACTACGGCCAATGCACACGCGCTCTTCTGATCCTGTCGCCTGCAATAAAAATCAAAACTGCGCTCGCACACAAATTAACTTATAAACGACGACATGGCGCATCTATAGCTAAATGACATCAAATAATAATAAATCCACTCATGCGCTTAAAAACGTAAATGTATTCTCGGGTTCGCTCCTTCTGATATAACATATACTATATATACTGGGGATGCATATTACAAAATTTTCCCAAAAGTTAGTTAGGGAATATTCAACTTTTTCATCCCGGGATCCCATTTCGATGCATTTATTTTATAGCCTCAGACATAATCCAATATAAAGCATCCGCGCTGCTCTGCATTGCATACTGTATATACATATATATTTATACCGCGTGGTGCGTCGTTCTCGTTTGCGTCGTCTGGGCGTGTTGTTGGCTGCTATACCATCGCATCCTCCACGTCTCTTTGCATTTATTCCTGCGTCTGACGACAACGAATATTCGCTCTACCATAAACATACTGTACACTTTAATATATAGTTTGTGTGCGAAAAAATATGCACCAGGATTATATATCGACCTTACACGCAAGCCATATTCACAATTTAAACGAGAATAAGCTTCACGTAAATCCATATATGCACCCTTTGACCTGAGCCCCCACCCCGCTTTGTTTGTTATATGTACTTCTGCGAATGCTAAAGAAAATTCGCTTTTCATCGTGTAATTGATGTTATTATACGCAACTTAATAACCTGGAGCCATTGTATATTTGATGGACTGTT
>JANSTU010002494.1:0-18547 GCA_027564075.1 Bolitophila hybrida
AGTGTTATTGCTTTGTTTTAGTGCAAGTTTGTATTACCTAGAAAATAAGTAATTTAAAACTACGATTTTTATACACTCAACATTTATATAATGTTATATAATGTTTTTTTCTGAAAATTCTACGAAGCTCCTTTGAACTATACTGTTTACGCTTATTAAACAAACCGAAATTAACCACAATAAAGCACAAGAAATAGCAAAATTGGCTGCCTCACCGTTCCCAATTAAAAACGGTCTATATATATCTAACATTATACAATTATATACAAACATATTGTTTTACCTAATTAATTTTCCACGTCGATGTCGTAAATTTGACAAACAAAAGATACTGTTGTCGGGGTACGAGCTTTACTGAGAAATTCGCCATTCCCAGAGAACCCAGACTCAAAAAAAACCCGCGAACATTGAAATCCTGCAACCGCGAGCACAGAATATGAAAACATATATATTTATAGAATATACAATATATTATATAAGAATATACATGTATATATTTATACGTTTACAAAGTATCACCGAAAGCACATACAACCCATATCGAAATCGCTTTTACCCTTAAAAGCACCAACACATCAAATGCTCGCTTGACGATCCTTCACAGTAAAGCTTTCGCACGCTAGCTTGTTTATATACCTATATACACTATATATAATATGTTTATGTATATATAATATAGAGTATATACATAGTGTTGATAATACGGCTGAGCGACTGATGGCTGGCAGTGGCAGCAGCTATCAACGAAGCAACGTAGAGCTCACACAGTCAGTTTGAACGTGGGCGCTTCGGACTAAAGTGGTTGCGCTCTATTCTACTGTCACGTGTACGCGATGAAATCCACACAGCAAAGAATGTGCCCTTATCATATTTTTTCGAAAATAGTGTCAGTGTATAAGTGATTAGATCATTTCTCTCTCAATTGCATCATATTATATGCGGCTAATTGCATATAGCAGAGTATGTCTTTTAAAATCACACGCATAAGTACGTCTATTTAGATAGACAACCGTTTATGTTTAAAGATAACGCGTTTTGTTGTTTATTTATCCGATGTATGTGCCTTATTTAGCAGTTATGTGCGTGTGTAATTTATATTTTTGTATTTAGTGTATATGTTTCGACAATGGCAGACGTGAACTTTCGGCATACGACCAGCATTGAGTTGGCAAATAGGCGACGAAGATCGTCGTCACGATCAGTTTTTGGTGGTCCGGTTAGTGCGCGATCGTCATTAGTGTCTGCCGGTGGTGACAGTTTGTCACCTATACGCACGGTAGCCGGAGAATGTTTGACACCATCGGTCATGGTGGTTGGCAGAACACCATCATTTTTGCAGCAACCTCAGAGTGTCCGCAAAAAATCAAAAACCGGCAGTGAACGCAGTGCAGGCAGTGAGAAGAGTGAAAAGTCCAGGCACACAAAGCGACGGATGACACTGACATCGTCGTTTCTTCGACGAAAACGGGTTGAGTATGCAGGTACACAGAGTCATGAAATATAATTAAGATTACAATATCATTGTGCAAATAATTATCTATGCAAAAACCCGTTGATCGTATAGCATTCATATTAAAAACTTCCATATTTAAAATTAAAAACCCTCATAATATACACTAATTATGTATCTGTATACTTATTTACATATACAGTACAATTCCAATGACAATAACGCCATTTCATAATTACATCGATTTTTATATGCTTACTGGATTTTTTTTTTTATAAAATATTTATTTGTACTAACGCTTTCTGAAGTGAGGATGCGAGTGTGATATTTTAATGCATTTTAAAAATATGCATTATTAATGTTAATTTTTTATAGCGGAAAGAAAAATATATTTTGTTTACAAGTTTAATAATAAATAAAAATTTGTTTCTTAAGATTTTGTAATATTAATTCTCAATCAGTGAGATTATGATTGAAAATGGCTAATGGTTTCAATCGCCAAATAGTTTTAGATAATTTTAGGTTTAAACTCATTTTTAAATAGCTAAAAATGATTAAAATACATTTTTTGGCTGTTTTTTTTGTATATACGCTAAGTACCTAACCTATAAAAGAAAAACTAAAATTTTGAAAATGTGGCGATATATTTCTCAACATATTATACTATCCTTATACCTCGATACACTTTTGACACAGCGATGCACAACCTTCTTTATCCCGTCTGAAAAATACGTTTTCTCGAGGTCTGCAAAGTAGTGTTCTCCTTGGCGGTGACATCCACCATCGACTCAAATTTCTGCTCGCCGAGTGACTTTTTCAAATGCGGTAGTTTTTTTTGAAATCCGCCTAAAAAGTTCGGCATGGTAGAGCCCTGTGATCTTTTTCCCTTCTCCAGGTAGCTTAACGAACAATTTAACTTCCAAGAGGCTTTATAGAGGGACAAATTCTCCCTCGTTGTGACTTGTGCGTTGCTTCTAGGATGTAGATTTGGCGCAATTTAGAGGTTCCGCTTCGGCTTCTATATTACTCCCTTTCACAAGTAATATGGAAGCATTGCCTCTATATAACTGTTCGGAAGCAACTTATAGAAACTCAACCAGCTTCGAAAAGATGCCTCGAAAAAACATTGGCGAAACACCTAAACGAGATAAAAGAAAAAAAATCCACAAATACTATTTCCTGCCAGCATATCCATAGGAATTTTTCAATTCCTCGTAATAATTTAGTGTCGATTTATTATTTTCCTGTTTTAAAATGTCCCCATAATTGTAGTGCTCTGAAACAAAGAATTTTTTTTTTATATAAATTTTATATTTGTATTACCTACTCGGATTTGAACTCGGTCAGGTTCCCGACTGTATTAAACAAAAGTGTTATCTAAGCATGTGCTTCTTACGTACATCTCTAGCTGATACAGTCCTGTTTCATGCACCACAAGCTGCAGTCATCCAAAGTATTACCATATTTTAGATATTTTGTATTCGTTCCTCAACAACTTCTCCTTTTGCCTCTGTATTATTATTCTGGTTAAATATTTTCACGTAAAATTTTTTTTTATTATTTTAAAAGGTTCATGTATTCTTAAAATGTATAAATTGGGAACCATATCATGAGCCAACACAAGCTCAATACACCAAATGATAAACTACCACTTACAAGTGCTTTCGAAGCATAATCGGAGGACACAATTTATAACCTTTATCCACAAGTTAGTTTGAAACGATATCAAGGTTAAAACCTCTAAGAATCACAAAATTGAACCTTTTGGAAGTCCAATTGTTAGTTGGGAGTCGATGTAGAACACACCTTGTGAATCCCAGAAAACGGTGGCCATCACCTTTCCGGCCGATAGAACAGTCTTTGACTTCTTCGGAGCACGTTCGACGGGTGGAGTCCACTGTTTCGACTGTTCCTTGGACTCTGATGTGTACCAGTGGATCCATTTTTCCTCGGATTCGGATTGGGCTTAAACAGCGTCAAACATTGCTCTGAAGTGGTCTCACGGTTGCGCTTGTTGTCCGGAGTGAGCAAAATTTTATTCAGGATATGACTCACTCGTTACCGGATCGTCTGAAACAAAAAAATCGAAATGAAGAGAAAATGAGTGATTTTTTATATTTTTGACAGCATTCGTGTTTGTACGAAAATTCGTCGAAAACAATTCAATTATTAAACTATTAAACTATTGTTAAAAACCTAAAAAAAAACACAAATAAAAAAAAAACACACAAAAATAAAAAACAACACACTAAAAACACAAATTGTAAAAAAATCACAAATAAATAATAAAAAAAAACACAAACAAAAAAACACTCTTTTTGATTGTCCCTGCGGGGCTACTCTTGGTATAGTATACACTTGTTTTCCACGAATTGTCGTATTACCGTTTTTCGACGAATTGACGGAGTACCCAGCTCCTTACAGTAAAACACTGTAGTTCAGGATGTCCAATGCATTTTTTTGCTCTAGCCTACGTTACGTTAATTATCATTGATCACGTCACAAAAACAAACCAAGCGAAAAAATAATCGAGAATGAGGTTCGGTCGCATGTGAAGCTGTATCTTCGTTAATTTTGCTCCAATTTACTTGGCATTTTGACACAATACTGTATTTTGTCCATTTATTTTAAAAAATAAAAAAATTATCCTGCATTTTTTGATCATTTCTAAGAGTGATCCAGATGACAAACCTGATGTTTTCCATCCAAATCAGTCCGATAATCGCGGCGTATGTTGGGCCAAACGAAATGATTTGTGATGAGTTTCACGGTTGCGCGCGTTCCGGTGTGTGCGATGTCATGCAACTGGTGCATGATTTTTTCTTGAAAAGTTTTCGGAACAAACGGTCTACGAGGTCTTTCGCTTCCACCCATATCCACAATTTCGCTATTAGTCTTCTGATCTGCTAGGAATGCGTCGTAGTCGATCTCAGTGCTGACGTTGATGCGCGACAAAAAACGGTAATGGTTTTCGATGCCAGTGATATTCCGGATGTCTGTTGAAAGCTGCCCGATAAAGTTGAGATGTCGAAGCTGGCGTGGTCAGGCGTACTCGGAGTTCTGGTTAAATGCAAACACACCACATTTTGTGGTTTGTTGTCGGTATTTATGTAAAACTCATGGCCTTTGAGTTGATGTCGAAAATGTTTGTTGCCTATACATATTGCTAGAAGTTTACGGTCCTATGTGCTGTAGCGTCGCTCGGCAGTAAGAAGTTTTTTAGAATATGTGATTGTTGATGAATCGATGGAGCACAGCACCAAATGCATCAACGCCAACTTATTGTAACAGTAACAGCTGCTACGGGCCTGGCACCCTCGTTAGAATGGCCCCATTTAAGATGGACTTGGCGTGCTACCGTCATCTAACATAATAAACTTTCCATACACTGCATCCCCTACCAGCAGGACGACTGGTGGGCTTAGTGCTTTTCCTGTTTCGCTCGCCGCTACTAAAGGAATCTTAGTTATTTATTTTCCTTCCCTCATTCAGGGAGAAATCTCACATGAGCTGATGTCGCTTTACATGTTTTACAAATATCAAATGGTAGATTCCTCAAAAACAACAAACTCAGAAGTAGGTTCAACGAATGAAATGCGAAAACTATGACGTCTAAACGCTTAATCAAGGTTTTAGGATAGACAACAGCTCAACATATAGCTTAATAAAAAGCAGTTAAGTTATCATAATCCAACGACCCTTAACCATGTTTGGTCCATACAGTTTCGGTAAAGAAACTAACTGTGTTCATGTGTCTTGCAGTTCACATTTCAGCACGGAGTTTGCTCCGTTCTTCATCGACCTACGAGCCATCACCTGCATAGGGTTATGAATTTGTTTAAAGTTGCTGCATAAAAACATTTTCCAAAAAAAATTGGGAACGTTTGGCGATATATATCCAGTTTCAGTTTGATCAAATTCTAGCGAAAAACTACCGGAAATACAAGTCTCAATCTTATTCTTCTGATATCTGTGATATCATAAAGTATTCAAAGGACAACTGAAACGCCAATAAACCAAAAACGTTTCAGTTGCTGCATTCAAAATACATGCTCCACCTACACATAAAATATCCAAAGTTTCACAATCAAAAAAAAATAAATACAAAAAAAACACATACACAAATAATGTGCAAAGTTTCATAACATTTTATTTATGTTTAATTCTATCAAAAGCCACTTTTATGGCCATTATTATTAACTTTAATAATTAAAAAAATACGAAAAACATGCTCCACCTACACATATAATGTGCAATCGATCGATGTTTGCTAATATTAAAAGCCATTTTCATGGTAATAAAAATTTAGCACACATAGTTCAAAGTCTGACATAGATATAAAAGCAATCAATAAAGAAAGCAATTAAATGGGCTTTCGCGAGAATGATGCTTCCGCAGGTTCACGTATGGAAACCTTGTTACGACTTTTGCTTCCTCTAAATAACCAAGTTCGGCCAACTTCTGTGAAGCAACTGCAACACATCGAGGCGTCGCAGCGATCACGTCCAGAGTCCTCACTAAACAATTCAATCGGTAGTAGCGACGGGTGGTGTTTACAAAGGGACGTTATCAATGCGATACTTACTGACAATTCCAGGTTCATGTAATCAGTTGCAGTTCACAATCCCAAGCAAGAAGGTGGTTCTGCGGACCTTTCGGACAACTCGGCCTAGGAAACACACACGCGCGTGCAGCCCAAGATATCTAGAGCATCACTGACCTGTTATTGCTCAATCTCTTTTCGTGTAAATGTAGTGATGAACGTCGGTTTTGGCAGGACCAAATTGATTGTTGAGGTTGGTGATATCGACGAACTCGGCAAGTATCCTCTGGAACTGATCGACTGAATTATTTCTTTTTCAAGATTTACATTGAACTAACCTGAGAAATGGAGCACGTAGAGTCCATTTTGGTCTGCTGATCAATGAGTCGAATGTGCTTCACGTCGACGAGAATATTATGCTGCTTTAAAAAATCGGCATCCAAAATCGGCTGCTGGACGTCGGTGATGATTAACGTCCATTCGAATGGGCTTCGGAGACGGAGGTTGAGTGCCAGTTGACGTTCTCCGAATGTTGCTATGCGTGTATCTTACTGCCGTTTGATACGTAAAGATGAATTGAGTCGTCGTGATGTTTGCGCCTGTCGTGTGTGGTTGTTGGAATCACCGAGACCTCTACGGCGGTGTCGACGAGAAATTTGTTGAACGTATTTTGCTCGGTATTCAGCAACCGATTGATGATAAATGCTGCCAAAGTAAACAAATTAAAATTAGTACACTTTTTCAAACAAATTAGAAAAATAGTGCCTTGCGCAGTCTCTCGTAATTTGATGTAGGTTTATCTGAAACAAAAATAAAAAAAATAAAAAAAATTGTTGGCCTCAACGATGCCCAATTTTTTTTATTTCTCATTTTTTTAGAACGGTTTTAAGCAAAAAACGTATAAATGTGTATGTGTAGAAAGTGTGTGCAAAAGTAGAAATCGATCGGTTGCATATTCGCTGAGTTCTGATAAACACCGACGTTTCCATTCTTCACCAAATTACTTGAAATTAACACTATACTCCAGAGGCTTTATACTATCGAATAAAAAAATAAAAATCCCTGAAAGCCCTTAAGTAAGTAGTACAGACAGCGAGAATACATTACAGAATTTAAATTCTATAGTTCTTTTATTTATTCAATTATTAATTCCCGTGGTTTATTTTAAATTCGACTTTTGAGATTTTCAGTGTTTTTCCCCATATTTTCCTTGACATTTTGAACATAAACATATTTCTATCAAGCACACATAAAAGATTGTTTATTTCATATTTTTTTTGTTTTGTTTAATTTTAATTCGAAAAATTTGGTTTTGCCGAAGTTAAATGTATCGCAATAAAATATGTTACGTTAACAATTGATTTAAAAGGCCAAATACCAAACTTATGAAGAGGTTTGAAATATGTGTCTGGTTTATTCTACACAATTCTGGGTAGTACAATGGAAAAAGAAGTAGTACGGTAGTACAGACGATAAAATAGTAGTACGTTGAGTACGACCGTAGCACTTTGGCAACACTGATGTTGTGTACGAGTAATATCTGCCGACACGACGACACCTACTTTTTTGACTTCCCGAAAATACATGGGTCGTGGCATCTTGTTGCTTCGTCGCCAAACTTGCGGTTATACCGGCATACAGAACCGGCGTATCACCCGGCGTTTGACTGTGATGTACTGCGGCTGTCGCACAATTGAAAATTCTGGGGGCGTGAGCGGTTGCGGCGATTATTTGGCGAAAAACCGACTTCGGCTGATTGTGATTTATGTGTGATTTGATTTTCTAGCGCTGATTCGCGCTGACACGCACGCACGCTCCTTGGCTCATCTCGATGATTTTATCCTCCAACACTGTTGCGTCAGATCACCGTCGCTCGCCGTCAAAATAGCTGTACTTGTTGCGACAATGTCTTCAGCCACAGCGTTCGCATAAAATCGTCGGTTACGGTGGTGCCACCAAAGCGGCGCATCTCCGCAAGCAATTGTGACGGCTTTTGGTCCCCCAGCAATACCTCGGAAAGCAGTTTTTGTATATTTGTCTGGGCCGAGTCTGGTGGAAGACATTTGCATTTCCTCTAAAACTTCATTATCGGTTTTTATGTTAAATATTATTGAATGTATTAGTTTCTTTTACACATTTATAAATATGTATCAAATATTAACTTATGCACATTTTAAAATTTTCTACATGACATTTTAGAATTGACCTTTTAATAGATTTGCATGTAATTCACAATAATATATTAAAATAGTAACGCAACAGCAGAACATTTACTTAATTAATTGCTACTAACGATAATCACCAAAATACAATAAAATATGCAGTTATGGTTCTTGATAACTATTTTACTTTGTAATCTACATAATATGAGTGTTTTTTTTAAATTTATTAACAAACAATAATATAATTAATGAAACTTATCTCAAAAGTAATACGTTTATTTTCATGGAGAAAATAATGAACTTTAAGTGTTTAATGAAAAAGGTGTAAATAAAACAAATAGATATGCTGGTAAACTGACAATTTTGTGTCCTTAAATTGCTGTTGTTACACGTATATTTGAAATAATAATTAAAAATATCTATGTACATTTCCATTGTGAATGTACATGTACTGTGTATCTCATATATGTTTATTTCATTATAAATATTGCAACTTGTTAAGCTAATAAAAACACTTTTTTAATCAATACATACATTTTTATTAAATATGTGTGTATATTGCATATGTTTGAATAACGAATGTACATTATATAATATTGTCCATTAAAAATTTAATTAAAACAAACGCATGTTGTATGTTTTCTTTGTAAATAATAAAAAAATAAAAAAAAAACAAAATATAATATTGATTATATTCGTTATTTGTATTATTTATTTTAAATCTGATTATTAAATTTTAATATTATCGTTATTTAAATTATTTGAAATATGACAAATATACGTATTTCTTATAATAATAATAATAATTACACAGTATTTACCAATAATTCAAAAACCTTTAAGGTTTCAATGAATTATAAACATATTTGAAAATATTTTATGTTTAATGAAAATATTGACAGTTTATCGTAATTGGCTATTTAAAGATATGTATGTACATAGATAAGCGGAGTAATTCAATGGTTTAATACATTATTCTCATATTATTCATGATTCTATACGGATTACTCATAATGCAAAATCGATTATTTCAAAGCACCACATGCAATTGCATATATAGTATAGACACACAAGGGCACACTCGGTGGAATTTACAAAAACCACCCGCATTGTTTTTCTAACATGTGTGTCAAATATTTTGCCACATAATTGTGGTTTGTCGGAATCGACCTCTGTTTGATTGATATTTATCTTTTATTCTGTAATATATAGTTTTATTTATGTAAAGGTATACTGGTTGGAGTTAACGTCAGATTTTACTCATTACTAAAATAGTATTTTTTGCAAATACGACAATTAAGTTATTAGTATAAACACATCCAAACAAAGCTCTCACTCATAGGAACCTGAGTGGAGTTCGTAAGCTATGAATAAAGGACAACGATCTGTAAATTTGAACGTGGAACATATGAAAACTGTTGCGACGAATGTAAACTTTTACAGATTCGCTTAGATCTGCCCAGATGGACAGAACCAGTAAATAAGAAACCAGATAGCCAGGAAACGAATCTGCTTAAAGTTGGCCGAATAGAATTAATCAATGGCTTTACTTTGCTGGATAATGCTAGAAAAGCTGTTTTTATATTTTAGTCCAGATCACAATGGAAGAGTTAATTATTTTGACTGAACCGGACTTATAGGCAGACATTTAATTTGTTACAAAATATGTTCTACGAATGAGGAGTCGAAAGGTTCGATACAAGTTGCTTCAATTGTTTCCGAGTTTGGCAGCTCTGTAAATCTACAAAATAAAACTATTTTGTACGAACTGAATAGTGAAATGTACGAGAAACAGTTTGTTTCATCGCCCTACTGAGCAAACAACATAGTGGCGATTACCTGGAATTGTCGATTTGTTTATTTGGGCATTTCTTGGTACATTTTCCAATATGGACATGCACCTACACCCATAAAAAAATCAAATAACACAAGTACTGAAGTCCAGAAGAAGAAATTACGCAGAATTATGTTCATATTTCGAGGAAAAACTTGTTTCTTCTCCTTTGGCTATAAGAACATTGTTTGCATATGGGTCTAGGAAAATTCTAATGTAAACTAGGAGAGGACAAAAGTGACTTTGATTTACTCTGTGTTCAGGTGGTTTCGTGTGCATGTAATTTGTAGATTTTCCAACAATGGATTTTCTTCAATTTTTTTCCCTTTTTTCTTTTCCTTCCGACTTTTTTAGTTTTTTACCCTGCGAATTTTTCGTAGAAATTTTGAGCTTTTGATTTCGCGGTCACTCCCCCCGCAGACCCCGTGGACTTTCGTACAATTTTGTGTTATGTTTTATATGTACAATATTAACAACATTTAATACCGCAGGTAATGCCTTAACTCCACTACAAACCATATACCAAAATCCACGAACCATTTACTGCGTTTCACTCGTACACATGCTAAAATTGTATGATTTTGCTCCCTCTCGCAAAAAAAAACCACGTAAACACATAGACGAAAAGCTAGCGCCGCTTTAGCTTTTACATATGTGTTGGTAAAAATCATATAAGAAATCTCTCCATATATCTCAACATTTTGAGTTGCGTTCTAAAATCTTTAAGAAAATACAAAATAAATGTCAAACATCAGGAAATATCAATTACATAAATGTTACATAAATATTGTGATATTGTTATTGTTTGTGGAAGAGGTATATAAAATATTTCCGAAATAACCAAATATTACCGAAAATTGTATGTTTACAACAAAAAAAGTTATAGTTTGTCACATTACATCAACTCACGTACCGCATAAAATAAAGTTTGTCTTTATTGATAGTTTTTTTTGAACGTCTTTAACCTCACTAATATACCCTGCCAATTTGAAATACATATTTAACACATACAAATGTAATATTTTTGAAGAGCTCCTCTAATATGAGAAAATGCTTCAAAACATTTAATGTGCGACTAGAAGCAAGATGACGAAAGGCATTTTATATATATTAGCTATTAGGTAATTGTATTGTGTTATCAATTATTGTTTTTGCTTTGACAATAATTTTTGATTATCAACAACAACAAATGTTTGTATTGTATAACTACTTGTGCAATGATAAAAAAATAATTTGAGTGCGTACACCGGATTTATTGACCACACAACTGGTAAGGTCATGTTATATTTGCTGTTTTGTGTTGTTCTACTCTTATTGCAACTACTGTGCAACAAATCCCCGATGTTTAGGAGTCTTAATTTGCCCTGACACGACTAACAACTTTACAAGGTAAATGTGCAATGCACCGAGATGTATCTTGCTAGTTATATTCGGAATCATGAATCATCAACGCCATCATAGACTTATTGTTGTGTATATGTTAATTGCTGTAATTAATATTCCGTTATTCCATATCATTACCCTATTTCAGAAATAAGCTATTAATAGCATGAGGAACCTACAGATTTAAAGTGCTACATTCGAAAAACACTTTGTTTTGCCGGGCCAGGATCGAACCAGCGACTTCCCATAAACCACCCAACGCGTTAACCCAATCGGCTATGGCTAAGGTGATAATATAGATTCTAACAACAAAAATATAATAACATTGTATGTGTTGTTGTTCTTGTATGTGATAATGCATGTCACCTCAAATGAATATAAATATAAAAGTCTTGCATTTGTACAATTATTTTTTTTAAATATTTCAATCTACATCTTTAAAATTCAAGCAAATCTGAACAAATAATTCAATTTTAATTTTGTGCTCCTTAATGATAATCTGCCAAAAATTACATTATATTATTGAATTAAAGTACATAATAATAATGTTATCGGCGGCGTAGCAGAGTTTATGAAAACGCGATGACTGCTGGCGGATTAGAGGTCCCCGGTTTTTTTTATCAGCAGATCAAATTGTTTTTCGAATGTAGCGCTTTAAATCAGTAGGTCAGGACAAAGAAAGACTCCTCCTTACCATCGGGGATGTGTTGCACAGTATTTGACCTGACCATATGTTATGTTATTTTTTAATAATGTAAGACTCCTAACCAATATATAAAATATTAAAATTTCCTTTTTGAATTTTAAATATTGTTTAAATAAACATATATTTAATTAAGATAAATTTAATAGAATATTGTGTTTGCGTGGCTTCCTGAAGGAACGCATAACATTTCAGTGCCTTCAGATTTTGATTCACTCACATAGTAAGCAGACGGCACTTACTCTATGTAAAGCCGTTTGGAACCCAACCCGAACATATCATAGGTCTTTGATACAGAAGAAGCAAAACAAGAAACTTTAATCTAACCTAAATGTAATGAAATATGTTACCGAGAATGTTACTCTAGTGAATAACTACAATAAATGCATGTATTAAATATAAATAATAATAATGGCGAATATATATTCAGTATATTTCTATAGCGTATTATGGCTTTATTGTTCATTATTCATGGCAAGACCAAATTTATTGTAAAAGTTTAAAATGCATAATTATTTAATCCGCCATGAAAATAATATGTTTTAAGAATATTAAAAATGTATTGCAAAAAATGTGGTTTTCTAAATATTATAATAATGTTATCCGAATCAATTTCATTATGCCAATTATGTCAAAAAAAAAATTAGAAATATTTTTAGTTAGTAAGTAACCTTCAAAATATTTACATCCATGTAAGAATATTAAAAATAAAAGAAAAGTAACAAACATGATAAAAGTTAAGTGTGTTAACATCACTTTTATAACAATATAACATATGTTACAATAAAATAACAATAATGCATTTTGGTAATTTCAATAACATCAAAGTTATTTCGAAAATTTATGTAAGAATAATGAGTAACAATAATTATATGTAACATATATGTATAGTTGACATAGTTTGATTTATTGTGCATCCTAATGTTACAATAATGCATTTAATTAACGTATAATTGAAGTTTTACTCAATCTTGCATTAACGTAAATTTGATAACGTATTTGTTGCATAAGCTTTATTTGTAACTGCTAACAAATTTTTGTTAATGTAATTAGACATAAAAATCTGTTTGAGCTTTCTTTGACTCATTTACTTCATGAATTCATTTAAAATTCTTAAAGATTTATGCATATTGCTATTCGAATATAATCTTTAGGAAATCAAAAATAATGAATATATATGTGTAAATACTTCAATTCAATGTTCACACCCTTATTATCTTTTATAACTTATAAATGAAACAATACTTGCATCTGAAATGTTGTGTAATAATGTATAAAAACAAACAAGGATTATACATGTATTATTTTAAGAATCTTTCAGGCAAAACCCCATATAACACAACTGAAACACATCAAGCCACACATTTAAAAAAAAACTTAATCTACTAATTAAACTCCTAAACTATAAACTATAAATGCACATCCAAGTCGGTAGTCTACATTTTTATTAAAACATTTATATGAATATCCGTCACTAGAGCCTATCTGTGAATATCGGTGGTCAACATAAACAAAAATCGTCAGTTGATTTGAGAGATTGCTTTTCTAGTTTGAAGCGCGACGTTCCCTTTCGATTATATTTATTAGAGTCTTACAAGCTATGTTCTTATTTCGTCACACTCGGTTTGGCACTGTGAACTGTGACACCGAGTGCCAAGGCCAACAAAACCAACCCATAAAATCGTCGGTTATAAATATATACATACGACAATTCTAATTCGAAATAAATTGTGCAACTTTTTTCACTCATAATTAATTCAGTTCAAATAAGGATTTTAAATATTCCTGTTTGATTTAGCGCTACTGTCGCAATTTCAAGATGTCAAAAGCAAACTAGTCCAAGCCTCTCATTACTCAAAAAAACTGAACCGCCTTTGCTCTCCGTGAAAGTCTTGTCATCTGCAAAAAGGTCGGCCATTGAAATTCTATTGTGTATTATTGTAATAATATTTAGCTCGTTCGAGACCATTCGGGCAAACAAAGAGAATATTTTCAATACCGTAAGCTTGTGCAGTTGTATGCTATCACTGTAAATGGTGTCGGAAAAGTGCTGACCATCCTCGAAACGGGTATCCGTAAACACCAAATCTGGCGAAAATCATCTGTGTCTGTTGTCTAATCATTTTTGCACACACTCACACGCAAACTCGATATCTCGTACATACACACATACACCGTGACGATTCACTTGTGCGTATACATACAAGGAATCTGTGCGCGCAGCCCGAGTGAAATTGTTGGTGAAAATTTGTGTACGCGGCCAACCCGTCGAAGGACACCCAAACTTTAAAGCGAAAAGTCACAACAGACTTACATAATGTCTACACCAGCACGTCGCCGACTTATGAGAGATTTCAAAAGACTTCAGGAGGACCCACCGACCGGAGTCTCAGGTGCCCCTACTGACAACAACATTATGATCTGGAATGCTGTGATTTTTGGACCCCACGATACGCCCTTTGAGGACGGAACTTTTAAGCTGACAATTGAATTCACTGAAGAGTATCCGAATAAACCGCCTACGGTACGATTCGTTTCCAAAATGTTCCATCCTAATGTTTATGCTGATGGAGGTATCTGTCTGGACATTCTGCAAAATCGATGGAGTCCAACTTACGATGTGTCCGCTATTCTGACTTCTATACAGGTACGTCTTTACTTTACAAAACAAATAACAGATAAACCTAACCTTAAATATTTATTTGTATTTCAGTCTCTCTTGAGTGATCCAAATCCCAATTCACCAGCCAACTCAATGGCAGCCCAACTGTACAAGGAAAACCGTCGGGAGTACGAGAAACGAGTCAAGGCTTGTGTGGAACAAAGTTTTATTGATTAGCCATTATTAAAATACTATTATTATTATTGTAACTGCAAAGCCACACAAATTATACATCTTGCAAATGAAACAAATGTCCCGTGTGCTTGATAAAAATCCACCTGCCAGCAAACACACACAACACACGAACACGCGAGTGGGCTAGGATTCGTCGGCACACCCTTGTTTCAAAACTACCCCTGCCTACTCCCTTGTTCTAATCACAGACATCCATCCCTATAATAAAATAGCCACACCAATCGACACTTTTTTTATAATTAATATCTTTTTCTTCTCTAGAACATCTTAGAGAAATAATAAAAAGCTTCCCATGTAAAACAAAAACAAGAAATACACTTAAAACAAATTGTAATAATAATTTTATTTTAATAAAATATGAAACTATTTTTTTTTTTTGCTAACAATTTCGTAACATATTTTATTTCTTTTTATTTATTATATTTTTTTTTTGAAACTATACATAATTTATGAATATGAATGAATATGAATTAAAATATCTTTAAATTTTATTTTAACAGAAAAAACTATTAAACCCACACAAAATCCTTAGTAATAAGAATAATTTTGCGTAAGTACATGTTTGGATTTTATGTTTGCATAGTAACTTTTTTTGTAGTACAATATATAAATGTCACGAATCCAAATTATACTGTACTGACGACACTGCACTACCGAAAATAGTTAAGATTCTTTATTTAATCATAAACTTTAAAACATCCATAAATGTTTAATAAAATTATAAAATTAACAATCTAAAAATGTATTTTGCATATATAGGGAACGGATTCATTTATAAACCATTACTATGGAATTCGAAGGTCGCTGTATTTACAACTTTTTTTTTTAATTTTAGGAGAGTTTTAGACATGAGTATCGTGTACTAAATTTTTAATAGGTCTAAAATTAAATAACAAAATAGCGTAAATAAATACAGCTAAATGGGACATATACTCCACACTGACACCTGCGAGCACTCGTTTTTATATAATAAATCGAAATAATAATTATACAACACCCTTCTCAATTAAAAAAAATATCAAGAAAAGAAAAATGACTAAATTAATTGTCAATTTATCATAATAACTTTAGTTTAGATAATTTCATATTATGTCGTATTATAATTTTCTAAAATCTAAAAAGTAAAAACCGATTTGACGAGAATAGGTTTATCATAGATTAATTTATTCTGAATGTTCGTTTTAGATTTTAAAATATTAATGATGATCCGAAAAAGTCTCAAATAAATTTATTATAATATTTAGACATTTCGTTTGTCTTATTGCATTTTTTTACATAACATAAGAAATCTAATCACGCACACAGTACTTGTCAGAAGTTTTACGGTTTTTGTATTTTATATTTAAAATGGTGTTCTACCACTGCAAAGCATTGAACGCTCTCATCGCGCACAACAAACTGTAAATGTCAATCACAAATATATTTATATGTTCTACTTGTACCGCGTGTTTGTGTTGTGGTACTCCAGAGGAGTAAATAATTATAACTAATTAAAATAAACTTTTAAATTACTATATTCTAATACGCAGACATTAAAAGTCCATAATAACGATGTCGTCGTGGGCGAAAGCTGCAAAGAGCAATCAAAAAACGCACAGAGAGCGTCACCAGCCGCTGGCTCGTCACCATCTCGGTCTACTAGAAAAAAAGAAGGATTATCAGTTGCGCGCTCGTGATACTCACGAAAAAGAGGACACACTTAAACTTCTGCGCAAGCGTGCCCAGAACCGAAATCCAGATGAGTTCTACCACCATATGATTAACTCGAAAGTACTGGATGAGGTAAGCAAATAAAAAGTTTTAACATTATTTTACTATTTCAAAAATGCATCTCTGCAGGAACATCATGAAAAAGAAAAAGACGATGAACACACACCAGCTCAGATTCAGCTAATGCAAACGCAGGATATTAAGTACATCAGTATGAAACGTACTATAGAAGCAAACAAAATACAGCGTCTGCAGTCTGAACTGCACATGATCGATGTAGCAAACAAAGTACAGAACAAGCATACATTCTTTGTAGACGATGATGTGTCTGCCAGTCGCTTTGATGTGGCCGAACATCTTGGCACGCACCCGTTACTGCTTGACCGACGTACGAATCGAACTCGCACAAGTGATTTGGCTAATCTTAATCTGCCCGATGTTGATAAGAAGGTAAACACATAAATTTATAAAATTCTAAGTAAAAAACAAATAAACTAATGTGAAATGAATGTTCTGCTCAGACTTTGCAACATCTGACCAACAAGCGGGAGAATGCCTACAAAGAATTGAAGAAACGCATTGAACGCGAGAAAGAACTGACGGTTATACAGCAAAAGATGTTGTTGAAGCGAGTATTGCAAGAGAAGCGCGTGTTGAAACCTAAACGTATAGCACCAGGAACTAAGGATGCAGCACCTGTGTACAAGTTTAAGTATGAAAGAAAGAAATAGGAAAATTTATATTTTTAAATATATTGTTTAAACAAAATTTAGTTTGAGTTTTTGTATTGAAAATTAGGAAAGCATTATTTCTTGTTAATCATCTCAAGGCCTATAATTAGAACTACAAAATACTGCTTTATATTCTCATTGGATCCTGTAATCCCTTCTGGCACATAGGGCCAGTGTGTCATGCCGCACACGACTGGTCAGGTCATGCTAATGTGCTGTGCTTCTCTTGTTGAAGCTACTGTGGTTATGGTTAGGAGTCATAATTTGTCCAGACGCCACGTCCACCGAGATCTATCTTGCTATTTATATTCGGAATCGTGAATCATGAACGCCATCATACACTTATTGTTCTATACAGGGTGCGTGTGTATATGTTAATTGATGGCAATAATGTTCCGTTATTCCGAATCAATAACCTATTTCAGAAATAGGCTATAAATAGCAAGAGCAACCTACTGATTTAAAGTGCTACATTCGAAAAACTCTTCGACACTGATGGTCAATTATTAAAGGTAGGTAATTTGTATCTTTCTATAGATATATATTTTTTAATAGTTTTTTTTTTAATAAAAGAGAAAGCTTTTAATGAATTTATATTAATATTTTTTTTCATGTCAATCAATCTTTCAACTTTTTTATTTAATTTTTGAAACTCACAATGTCACTCGATGGATTAGTTTATAATTTTGCCTTTTCAAATCTTCTTAATTAATTTGTCTAGAAACAAAATCTACGTAACCATCATCATATAGTTTTTTTTTGGTGTTACAGTTTGAGGTGAATTAAATAACAATATAATAATATTAATTTAAAAATAATATGTTTATAAAATATATAATTATTATTATAACTTATTCTTTCGCCGCAAACCCATATCTTTGTACTATAAATAAATAATAATGGCCAAAACCTTTTGAATAACGCTTAGGAAAAACAACCCTTAGGAATGGCGGATAGTGAGTCGTGGAATAGTACTTTAGGACGCAGAGGTTTTATTTTTGTGATTTCAAGAAAAAATAAAATAAATTATTTAAATTTTAAAACATATTACTCGTAGTTTGTGTTTTGAATGATTTTCGAATGTGTGTCATTTATATCCAGTCAACAGTAGGTTGATCAAAATAATCGACACATTATACTAAGTGTTTTTATAATATAAAACAAAGTGTATTTG
>JANSTU010002505.1:0-18546 GCA_027564075.1 Bolitophila hybrida
ATCAAACATCATCACTGGAGAACATTGAAAAGTGACATTACTCACGCTAAGTTCGAATTTTATTTCGATCGGAACATATTAAACATCAACTCTACTCATCGGACTAGCGCATCTTTCAACAGTTACATAGTCAGAGTTTCCACAAAACACCCAATCTAAAAGTCGATCCTGAAAATTCATAATGCTATTCAGTTGACACAGATCTTGACTCAAAAGTGTAAAGAGCATGCTTGTCTCAACACCCGTTTCAAACTCTGCAGGCAACAACATGTTACTGTTATTGCTATCAGCCGTTCATTTGACTAAAGGCAAATTAAAATCTCCTACAACAAATACAGTTTCAGTAATTAATAAGTTGATGTGACTACAAAAACTTAGACAGAGCATCAACATATTTAAAATACACTGCATCTGGTGCGCCAGCTAGAATTTACAAACAACAAATATAAATATTTTGTTTGTCCACACACAACTTGACGAAGATAATTTCAACCGACTCTTCAACTACAGATCTCGGATCGTATGGCTAATAGAACACCTCCACCCCTTTCTTTGCAGCTATTAAGGGCCGATCGGTCACACCTATACATAGTAAAGTTATGGTCAAATAGCTCGCTGTCATAAATGAAAGGAATCAGCCAAGTTTTCGTAAGTGCTATAATATCAGAATTGCATGACGAGCTCAACAGATAAAATTCTTTGGTTTTAGATCTTAAACCACGAACATTTTGATGACAATGAATTACAATTTACCGATTTTACAGATTTTTTCGTTGAGGTATCACAGCATTGGAAGATTACCACAGAAGCATCGATGATCACAGGTGCAGCAGTCTCAGAAGTAGAGGGCAAACTGTTTACGGGTTGCTATTGACTCCCATAGTTAACTCGCCTTCTTTCCATCTCCATTTTTCGTTTGTAAACGTTGCAGTTCAAATCCCAAGCTGAGTGCGCACAATCAAGGGTTATGTGAAGTGTTTGTGCAGCATGTAAGCGTGCTTGATGGTACAGTAGAGACGCAATCACTTAACAAATGACAGCCACTACATCGGTGACAAGCCGCTTCAGATGAACAATCTTTGGATTGGTGATGAAAACCGGAACATTTGAAGCATCGAATAATATCAAATGTTTCATAGGCTGGACATAGATCCTAACCAACTCTCAGTTTGTTTACAGCCATGAATTTTTTAAACGCCTCGCAATCTACTTCGATGATCATTCCATTAGCATTACGACTTTTAAATGTTTGCACATGTTTTATTAATGACGATGAATTAAAAATATCATCGTTCTGCTTGCGAATCATAGTAATAATTATTCGGGACATTTAGTTGAATATTCAATATCTTTATTTTCGGTAATCTTTTGTTGGGAACAGATATGTTGTAGTCACCACACAGTTTTGATGAGACATCTTTTTGTCTTTTATGAACAGCAGCAGATGTTTCGTATTCAATTACGACTCCACCATTGCTAACCATACGCACATTACGAACTGGGATATCGGCAAGATTAATGGCTTGAAATTGCTTTTTTTGTACATTTACTAGATTGAGCAATATCTTATGGTTTTATCACAGCTGGTTTAGATTTCAGGATATTAGCAAATGTATTATTGCTTGGACGATGTGACAGAATTGTTTGATCCAGCACATTTCACAATTGCGTTATGTACTCGTACATCATCAATCGAAGATTTTAGTGTAATGTGGTCAGTTTTTAATAATTCGAAGTTTTCAGTACATCTACAAACAATCTTTATTTTACGAAACTCCTTCTAAATTTCAGTAGTCGTCTCTTTTAACACCATCATTTCGTTTTTCAAGATTTCGTTGTCTTCGATACCATTTCTGTTTTGTGTAAACACATCATTATCACCGCGCTGACGCTTAGAAGCTTGATCTGCATTATGGACGTTCATTGACGTTTCGTCTTTGACAGATCTAATTCGAGCAGCTTCCACAAATAGCCAAAAATGCAATCAACCAACCTTAAGTTTCAGTACGTTATCTGATCCAGAGCTCAAGTATAACCAACACGATCCAAACAAAACCAGATGCGTCCAACTTGTCCCATATTCCAGTGTGACGTCGCGCTTTGACAGCCTGATCATATATAATAGTATATAAGTACTGTCATTGATAGGTGCAATCGTGCAATATGCAGATTTGAAACATATCTTTGTCCCCACACAGCGCTAGCTCTTTTGTTTGTTTTAGTTAAATTATATTTTTGTTTGTTATTTATTATTTGTGTTAGATTATATTTTAGTCTACCTTCAATTGCCTATGGTCGCCATCTTCTTTTGTATGCACCTATAATTGTCACTTTAAATTGTTTTTTAAACTTTCTTTAATACAATGTGTTTTTGAATTAGCTAAAACCCCATATTATGAGGTTCTTTTTTTATTCCACATACATTTTACTGTAAATGTCCTGCATTTTGCATTGTAAAAGAAATACTATATACATATTTATTGTTTTTGAGCGTACAAGAAATCCATTAACCACAAACACTCCACTATTCGCAACTAATACACGGACGCGCAATTTCACTTGAAAATTCCAAAGAATTCGAAATGCGAGTTGCGGTGCACTCATCCCATCCTACTCCCATAACAGACCCGAAAATTGTTGTTACCTTATCAGAAATCGTGTTTGAGCGCACATTGCACGTGGTTGTTGCTAAGTGCTTTTTTAAGTTGTTTCGCTATTACGTTGAGTCGCGCGCATCGCGCATAATGGCGCACATAATATTCAATGACACATTGTTGGTTGACGCTTAAAATGTTCCACCACGTCACCGCCGACGTGTGTGTGTGTGTGTGTTATTATTACACATGTGTGTGAGTGTGAATATATATATATATATATAAATATCTATTTTGCATATATATGTATAATATATGTTTGTGCGAATACACAAATAAAAATTGGCGCATAAAACTCGCGGCTCGTGCGAAAAAGTCACGACTTCCGCTCTGTCGAGATCCGGCTTAGAATTAATGCAATAACCAAATTTAGCGTGATAGCGATCGAACAGCTACTTAGCATATGATTTGCGTGCACAGCACTAAAAGCAGCAAGTATAACATATATTTATATGAGTGAGTCTAAATGTGTGTGTGTGTTTGCGGAAATATATGCTAAATTGTAATATGCATTGTGAAAAATTGAAAAGCAGTTTACTTGTGGGGTTTGATGTAAACTACGTGCTGTATATTTGTGAGGGAAAAGGCGAATTTGCTGAATCGTCACATTTTTTTTCTTATTGATATATATTATATTATTATTATATATATATATGTATATATATTATTGACATTTTTGACAAGAATTTAATGGCTAAATTTTATTTTTAAAGTTTTTAATCGGCTATAATATTCAACTTGTATATTAATTCTCATTCTCTTATTACCTTTAATCCCTTTTGTAGCATAGAAGCAGTGCGTGATGCAGAACACCGGATTCATAGACTAGTGGAGCTACTATGATCTAACACTAACAACACATCCCCGATGGTTAGTAATCTTAATCAATGTCCCGCAAATCAATAACCTGTTTCAGAAATAGGCTAATAATAGCAAGATGAACATAAAGTTATATTTTCGAATAAAAATACTTTGGTCCGATAAGAATCGAACCGGAGACCTCCTATACGCCAGTCATGTTTACGACATTTTGTCAATCAATAATCACATTAAACTGCGCCATCTATTGTCAGTCGAAGTTGGCTATAACGGATGATCTATCTAAAGGGTTGGATTTAAATGATCTCTCCATTTTCGATCTGACAAACGTATTGCTCCTATTTTTAAAACATCACATTGTGATTTAGGTATTGCGCAAAATATGGCTTGATTCCGAATTTCAGAAAGAAAAATAGGTCTAAATCTAAAGTTTTTGAATGAGGAGGAAACGGTTGAAATGCCATAATGAATGATAGCTACAGAAATTTCTGAATATTTACTCGGTGCCATCTTGGCTACTTGTTCACTTCACATTCATTATCGCACCCAAAGAAATACACTTTTTCGAAGCTAGTGTAAATTACTCACAGTAATACTTTCGCAAATTAATGTGCTTAACCCTAGAATGTATTCGTTCGTTTTCACCCTTATCTCCCGGCCTTTTGCCATACTATATAATATACATATATATAGCAGAATTTCTTGAAGATTATGTTCACGCAATTTACGTTATTCAATGGAATCGTAAGCGGAAAAAAGTACACCCACACACACACACACGCATAAATACATGAATGCAGGTATATTGACTCTGCATTACTATATCCTTATCCTGTTTATCAGATATTGATATCGAAGGGCCCAGAGCCTTTGAGGATATATACAAATACATGTATGTTGTATGTTTATCGAGTGTGTGTGTATGTTTGGATATACCGTTATAGCTATTTGCGCCAAAGAAAAGTGCGAATTGCTATGCTGCGTATGAATAACGCTATGCCACACACACACGCATCTTTATATTTGTGTATGTGATATCATTATATGAATTATTTAACCCAAAGATTGTGTTGATCCACCCTCGCCAGAATCCTCATCTTAAACCCATCGCAAAGAGGAAAAAACTGCGCTCGCATTCAGATACCTTAGCTATTCCGTGAACGCGCATATTTATGTGTGCGTGTGTGAGTGTATATGTGTTTGTTTGCATCCTTTACGGCGGGGTTGCGTGTGTCGCGCATACGATTCACCCCGCGTCCTCATGCATGATTCGAGTGTTTCTATCCGTTGACGATGCGGGGTGTCTTCGAACAAATGTGACGTTTTTCTTGTTGTGAAAATGCGTGTGTGTATGTGTCGTGTGTGCAAAAGCCAGTACTGTGCCCTAGGGTGCTATTTTGGGGTTTGGGACATGTGTCTACACACATCCACACACACACACACACACGCATATACGGCATATACGATGTCAATGATATTGAATTTACTGACAACATAATCTGTGTAAAAGGCTTAACCGAGCTCGCGTCGACAGGGGTCCAGTGTGAGCAGCAGCAGGGTAACCGCCGTGGCGCGCACGGAATGCGGTATGCAGAAAAATTGGGATGATTGCGTTTATTGGGACAGTCATCCATTTTTAATTTCCTATTAACTGATGCCACGTTTTCCTTGATGAGTTATTGTAAATAAAGGTCTACATACAGGGTTATTGAGGCAATACTCTTGTTTATTCTAAAATTTATTGATATCGTGCGACAATAATGTGTATTAGAGCTGTTAGTTTTGTATACTCAAAAAAAAACGTTCAAAATTCACTTGAACCTATTTTAGAATTATTCTATTTTTATTTTTTTCCGAGGGTGATGGTGCAAATCTGGTTGAATTATCCACTGTATATAAAGTGTGCAAGTTTTACCCACTCCTCAGATTAGAACTGTCTGCTAAATATGGAGCGGTGTTTTGCCCAGAAATGTCAAAAGAGCGTGAAAGTAGATAAAATCGGTTTCGATCTCTAATTAAAAAAAAAACTTCGTTTAAGCCTATATAATGAATTAGAGTAGAAAATATTTTAAATTTCTCTCACAAATCTAATATATTTGCACAAAACTACGAACAAATTCACATACATAATTAAAATTACGGAGATGATGTTTTTACTATTCAAATTGAGGAATCAGTTAATATATGGTTATCACAAAAACTAAAAATTATGTATACACAGTATAAAAATAAAAAAAACGTATGGCTTGATATTTTTCAAATATTATAAATGATAATTAAAAAATGTCCACTTCCAAGTCGATACAACGTTAATATCGATTCATAAGTGATTAGAATGTATTTTCAAAGTCACGGTCGCCTTTATTCTGTCCACATCTTCCGTCTGGCCAGGTGGAACACATTCTTGGTGGACAATGACCTTGCTATCGTAAAACAAAATGAGCATTGTCTTCACGTTTGACATCTTCTGACGCACTTTTCTCGGTCTGGCCTCTCCTTCTGACAGTCATTCTGCATTTTGTCGCTTTGTTTCGGGTCGTATTGGAAGCACCATGTCTCGTAACCAGTTCCAATAGATTTCAGCCAGTGATGATTACTTTCAACGGTGCTAATGACGTCTCTTAAATGGTCTCATGGTCTCTCAAATAGTGAACTTCAAATCGCGTGCATACCTTTCTCTTGTTCAAATGCTCCGTGAGAATGGATTGTATAGTCCCGTACGGCATTCCCAACACCTCTGATATCACGTTAAAACGTTTGTGCCACAGTAAAACAGTTGCTCTTGAACAACAATCACTCCCGTTAACTTGTTTCATCTTTTCGAACGTTTGCGCGACAGATGTGCCATGTTTAGCATTGTATTTAATTACGATTATTTGTGTATTGCGAGAACAGTAATAACTTTGACATTTTCCAGTATGTGAATATGTCGCTACGAGAAGAAAAGTTATGGTTCGAGTCTTAGGAGAGTTTGATATCACTATGTTTTATATATGGTTAAAACCACAAGCCATGGCACATCATATACAGAAATCATTTCACAACTTACAACACCATCGCACATTAAGAGCATTATAAATATGTTACATTATATACAATTTAAAAAATCAATTCGAATTCAAATTGTTATCAAGAAACTACCTCATGAAGCAATAATAATAATTTTCATTATTTTTAACAATGGCATAAATATGGACCAGCACAATGGACAATTATAAAACAAAACAATCCAACAGCTACACAAAGCTACATGCCAGTTATAGTTTACTATGCATTGGAAAGCTATATTTGAAGGATTAATACTCCAATGGCTCTGAAGAACACCAGCTCTACCCCGACGCGTTGATCTCTATGATACTTCTCACGAACAAGTTGTATATCATTTCATCTGATTTTTATAGTTCAAGATATGTACAGCCCGAGAAGCAACTTCTCATAGCCTTACATTACAGACTCGGGAAGTGGTTGCGTCGTATAATAGGGAACCGCTTGTCCATGCGGCTTACTCAGCAGACTTGGCTTGATTGATTACTGATTACTGATTACCACATGTTTGCATAGATGGGACACGCATACTTTGAATAATAAATCGATTACCAACGTTTTATAGTAGCTCTCGTTGAATAATTCGGCCGTTAGTGAAGGCGTTTGACTATGTCTGGAACTCCGCGTGAATCATGGACTAAATGATGCACATCTTTTCAAGTGATCTAAATAGAACAGCTACATATGTATGTTATTTTTATAAAGTCTCTACCACTGCCATCCGGGCTTCGTGGATATTTTCCACATATATGTGCGCATTATGACCACAATTTAGTCCGATGCCGTTTAGTTTCGTTGAACAATCCAATTGCTATGTTGACAACGATCGCTCCACTCGAAGTGATCTTCTGGCTGATTTTCTATATAAGCTCATTATAACTTTCGTTGTTATTTTGATTGAAGCCACCAAAACATCGATAAAGTTAACTGAGATCAGTATAGTATAGGTATATGGGTCTGATGGCGTTCAAAACATTTGTTGGTAGTGGCGTATTATCGCTTGGCATCGTTTATAACATAAGCATGATGGAAGTCCTTGGGATCAAGATCGGCACGTATAGATATGATTATGCGGATAGAGAAGATTCTCAATTTTTCATAATATTCATTTTTTGGATAGTAATTTGTTTATACTTTTAAGAATATTTTAAGCCAAAATTAATAAATTAAATAAAAAATTTACGAAAATTATTTTCGAAGTGTTTTTCAAACTGGTAGATAAGATATCTAAAGATCTACTCAACCGATATTGTTGAAATTCCTTATGGTAGCGGTGAAACAGTGTTCTAGTTTACTATTTTGGTCGTAATTGCGACACAATTACATCTATATAAACCCGAAAATGACATGAATCCTCTGTATACCTTGAGAAAAAGCTTTTAAAACATAATTCTATCGTAACATATTTAGATATAACAGTGGATTTTTTATTAAGCATTATTATAAAAAAATATAAAAATATTATTGAAATTATTAAGGATGCCTAACAGATTTTTGGATTCTTTATGTGTATTTTTAATTTTTAAATAATATCTCTATACTGAGCTGTACAGCTGAAATACGGTTTCTGTTAAAATGACCGATCCGGTTAAAAATACTGATTTGGTTAATCAGCGCGTTATATGAGAAAAGCGTAATTTTACTTACGAAATAGAAGCAAAATTAAATATATTGAAAACATCATTCCATCGTAAAATATTTTATTATAAAAGTGGATTTGTTATTAACTTTTCGGCCGTTCATTCGTCTTTTTGACCCATTTACATTTAATAAAAATAATTAATATTTTTCTCTACCTAATAGCTGGGAAGCTCTGACATCTTCTATTATGTTAATGAGAGACAGAACCTAATAAAGTAAAAGGACGTGGTCTTCCATTCATTATCAACCACTGCTTGTGCATCGAAGGAAAAAGTGGCAGTGGATCGGTCACACCTTGCAACGCGGTTCGAACAACATTGCAGCTCAAGTGCTGTAATGGAACCCGCAAGGAAGTCGTATCAGAGGTAGACCGAAAACAACGTGGAGGCGCACACAGTCGATCAAAAGCTGGCAGAAGCTCAAACGAACTGGACGGCGATAAAGGCTTTTGTCCGCCAACCCCGTCCAGTTCCGCAACTTTGTTACTGATGCCCAATGTCCCGAATAGGGATCAAAGGAATTTATATATAAAGCTGAAAACGGTATATTTAAAAAATATTTAGCTGAAAAATAACCGCTTTGAATGAGAAAAGTGTAACTTTTCAACACATAAATTTTTGTTTTATTTGTTAGGTATTATTTGAAATTTAAACACATATTTTTTAAAATACAAAACCGGATTTTTGGTTCAGACCGGTCCGGTTTTTGACAAAATCAATAAATACATATGCACATAATTTGAAACTAATCAAAGATATAAACAGTCGAAAATAGAATTACATTTCTCACGACCTTAACAGTCGTGCGAGCACACTAGCTTTGTATGTCTCATCGTAAATTAAAGGATACTATGAGAGATAGGAGTAGAGGTAAGAGGATAAAATGGTGATTATAATATATTAAAGGAGGAAATAAAGAAAATGAATACAAACTTTAATGTCCCTTAAAAGGGTGATATGGGGAAGACCGCCAAAAATAAGCCTTATGATCACGGAGAAAAATATGTTTTTTTGTTTGTTTGTTTTTTTCCAAACGCCGTAAAGTGCATTTTTGCCAATTACTTTTTGTACCTGCAAGTATATGTAATAAAATTGGTTAGAAAAACGAGACTATTTTATAGTTGCATATTTAATAGGTTTCTCAGATAGAGAACTTAGGAGTATAGGTATTACACTTTTAATTATTACGGAATATATACTTGTCACGTGTATATTTTTTACACAATAAAACTATTTTTTAATAAAATATACAAGTTACAAAGTACTCGTATGTATATTATATAAATATAAATTATTAGTGTTGTGCAACATCGCACACTGGCCCTATGTCCCACAAGAGATTACAGGATCCAATGAGAGTGTTAAATAAATTATACATGAGACAACTATGACTGTAATTTGAGAAATATTTTATATTACCTGCAAGTTCACATATATTTTAGGAAAATATTATAATATTCTTTTAATCTGATTTTCTATTGAAGATAAAGTCCAGACTATGGATGATCGCTTTAGTGTAACAAAACCAAAAAAAAATATAAAAAATGTACAACTTATAACATTTTATCAATAATGACTACATACAATTTAAAATATATATTTTTTTTAAATGAACAAAAGAAAACCGTGTAGGTAAACCATTTTCACAGCTTTACAAATCTCAAGTTTATATTATCAAGAACTCCAATTGTATGTATATTTCGAATGCAGACTTCTTGAAAGAGCCAATTAAATATGCGAGAAAACTCAAGACTTTTCATTGTCACCACCTTAGGGTTGCATCGCATTTTTGCGAGAACTTATACTTCTTATGATTCTGCGGCACAAACAGACATACACGCGAGCACATGCATAAATCACGAATTTTATATTAAAATTTATATTACTCACAAGGCGCATTGTTGAGGTCAATAGTAAATTCGCAATACGCCCGCAGCAACTCCGATTCGGCGCTGGTGTGTGTGTGTGTGTGTATGGAAACTCTTATTTCTGCCACTACTAAGTAAGGTAGACGGAAAAGCGTCGCGAGACAAGCATCCATACGCCGAGTCCACAAAAAGCCCTAATTCTTATTTATTCTACCCTGGGGGCTGCGGATATGCGCCCGCTGCGACGACCGACGCTCGCGTTTCCATTTGTAAGGGTGAGATTTTCTTCGTGTGTTGTTCGCTCTTAGCGTGTATGTGTATTTGTATACTGTTGCGTTGTAATAACATAGACACACACATATATACTATTTATAATATATACATCCACATAAATATATAGTATATATACGCACCTTCGTTTATATGCGCGGCATGTATCTTTACAGCCCCCCAGTATTTGTTTATTACATAACCGTACAATAATTCGTGTACCTACATTTTTATTCCTGAAGAAGAGCTACTGTACACGTACACGATGTATGTGCGTAAGTATTGACTCCAAGAAGTTTCCTTAAACAAATATAAACATATAACTTTTATATATATATATATATATGTTATACTATAGCATGTCTTTATCTAGAGCAGCGAAAAGTGGGTATGGCACCCAGGGTGTATCTTTATTTGATCTGTGCGCACAAGTAAAAGTAATTATGCTAATTAGTTAATCGTTCAAGCAGCAACAAGTGATTGTGCCAGGCATTTCACTGGCTGTTGTTTTCTTGTAGCTGCGTTCTGTATTTTTTGAGCTGTCTTTGTGATTTCGGTTTTGGATTTGTCGAGGCACAAAGAAGGGGGTTGTTTCGGTTTTGGTTTCATTAAATACACATACACTAATAAATAAGCGCATACATACACATAAATTATACAATAACGAGGTTTAATCTACTTGTGATTTTAATTTCGGTAATTGTTTTTCGTTCTTCTGTTTTCAATGATTTCAATTTGTAGAACAAAGTTTCCGCACGGAAAACTTTTCGACAGTATAGACCGTGTTGTTACACGGATGCGGAACAGTGATTTTAACTTATATTTTTTATACTAATCAGCATATTTAGCATTTAAAAAAAAGGAAATGAATTCAATGCCGGAAAAACCGCTTATAATTGATTTGTTTCAAAACATTCATAGAAAGCAAATACACACACACAGAATTTTCGTGGGTATTTGATTTCTACACACTGTGTGAAGCCCACATTTTTCACGAGTTTTTACGTATATACAGCCTGCATTTTCCGACAGGTTGTTTCCTGGCCTTACACTCACAGCAGAACATTCATATTCATGTATATTGTATAATATGTACAATTGTACATTCACATATCAAACTAAAGTGTTTAAATTAAACACACAATTTTCCATACAATTTTCATCAATTCAATTTTCCAGTAGAGATAGGACTTTATCACATGTAGGAAAATTGAATGAATTGAAATACACACACACGCGTTTGCCGTTTGCTTGCGGACCACGCTTTATTAGTGCTAACAATGTGTGGGCGGCGGTTGTGTATCTCTGTGCAGGGAGGGAAGCTGAATATGGAAATATGCAGCTTTCGATCAGAATACACATGTGTCAAGTTGATTCCGGGCTCACTTGACATTTCCGTTCTTTAACCAAGAGGAAAACTCTGAACAATATATTAAATTCTAGTACTCGCTTTATGAACCACAATTAAATGCAAACACCAAATTTAATAGAAAATTAGTTTTCCTTAAGTTTATTGAATTATATTCTGTTTTCTTAAGTTACCTATTTTTGTTTCGTCATAATGCAAAAGCGTACGCAGAACTTCATCAGTATGCTGGCCAAGTAGAGGTGGTGCAGATCTGGCTGTGTTTCCGGCATGACTGTACTTTACTGGTGGTTCCACCAGACGCACCGTACCTGCCGTGGGATGCTCTAACTCTTCTACAATTCCGACAGCACGTACATGAGGATCATTGAATACCTGTTTCATATTGTTAATTGGGCCAGCAGCAAAGGAAACATTGGCAAATATCTGCATCCAGTAATCGTTGTCTTTCGGTTTTAAAATATCTGAAAGAATTTTTATAAGCTCCTCTCGATGGATTACTCGATCTTTGTTGGTCGCAAATCGGACATCTTCTGCGATGTGGCTGATGTTAAGCACTTTGCATAGCTCTTGAAATTGTGCATCATTTCCGGCACCAAGTGTCAGATATCCACCCTTAGTTTCGAAGGACTGGTACGGAACGATGGATGAATGTTCTGTACCCCAGCGTTTTGCTTCCAACCCGGCATTCAGGTAACTACTACCTACATTGAGGAGACACGCAATCTGTGTGGACAGCAGATCAACGTGTATATTTTGACCAAGTCCAGTTTTGTGACGTTGCAACAAAGCGGCCAGTATTGCACCATGAGCATATAGACCAGTAGCGATGTCTGTTATGGCTACGCCAACTTTAGCCGGTGCGCCACCCTTAGGTCCAGTTATGTGCATTAGACCACCCATCGAAGATGCAACAACATCATATCCAGGTTTTTTAGCATATGGTCCCACTGATCCGAAGCCACTAATCGAGCAGTATATCAATTTCGGACACAATTCACGCAAATCTTCATAGCCTATTCTCATCTCACTTAATTTTCCAGGTACATAGTTTTCCACTAGCACGTCACAGTGCTGTGCCAATTCCACCAGCACGTCTCGACCATGTTTCAGATCCAAGCAGACACTTTTCTTATTTCGGTTGGCTGCCATGAAGTAGGTCGAATCGGTTGTATTTGGCATAAACGGCGGTCCCCACTTCCGGCTTTCGTCTCCGCTAAAAGGACGCTCTACCTTTATCACCTCTGCTCCTAGATCTGCCAAAACCATCGTACAGAATGGGCCAGCCACAACGCGTGTAATATCAAGCACTCGTATGCCATTTAGCGGATAATCGTCTGCACTTAATGACTTGTTGCTGGTGGAGCCGTTGCGATTAGGCTGCCAAACTCGACACGCTGAAAAAAATGTGGAAACTAGATTACTTTTAGCGAACCGTGAATGCAGCAACATGACTTTCGAGGTTTTCGCAGCGAGTGACTAAATTGAAATGTATAAACGCTAATAAACTGTGGTGTTTTGCCAAAGTTTCTTATCGGTAATGCTATAATATGATTCGTCAGATACGGTGTTTACAGTCTGTTTGTGAATGAGATTACATTTTTTTAGATTGCAAGGTTAACTGCGAAGCCTTGAAATTATCTTTTTAGAAGCAATAGGTTGTTTTGGACTATATTAAACAAAAGTGCGATAAGCACATAAGACTGTTTACCTTATTCTCATATCAGAGCAAAAGTATGTATCTATCCCATGGTAAGATTGCAAGTGAATATTTTAACATGCAATCTTACAACTGTAATAATACTTAGAAAAAAAAATAATTGAAAAAATGTTAAATTAGTTAAATTAAGAAATATTTTGTTTTATATCAGGCAGACCGAATGTATGACTTAAATCAGTAATATTCAATCCTACTTCAGAAATGAATTTCTCCATATCTTCTATTTATCTCAAAAATATTCCATTTTCCTTGCAAACCTTCGAGATTTTTTTTATGTAACATATTTATTATTTTTATTTTTTTGATTTTTCTGATAATGTTAATTATTTTATATAATGTTCATAGTTTAGCACCATTTTTGTTATATTGTTTAATAATTTTGTATAAGGTATCTGTGTTAATAATAAACGAAATAATAGTAATGAGAAGAAGATGTCTTATAAGAATTAGAGCCCATTAGCTTGGATCTGTATACTTGTGTTCAGGGCCGGCTCACGTGACATTTTGATCGAAGTTTTCGTAACTGTAAACAGTGCGATCAAACTCTCCTTAGACTCGAAACATAACTTTGCAAATTATAAAAGTTGAAAGGTCTAGCCTTTCTCTAACCTTAGTTGACCGAATAAAAAAATATTGCAAAATGTCAAAGTTATAACTGTTTTCGTAATACACAAATAATCTCGCCGCCGTAAAAACGTCGTGCAACAAAGATCTGTAATTAAATACAATGCCAAAAAAATGGTCGTCCCGGGCCATCGCGCACCACTCGAACAATCCAAAAAGTTCGTGAATTCAGGAAATGCGCCCATCAGGAAAATATCAGAGGCCTTGGGAATGCCGTACGGGACTATGTAATCCATATTCACCGAGAGGACATTAGCATTAGTATTTTCATATTAAATTTGATAAACTTAGGTTTGACAGGTAAACTCAGGTTTGACAGGTAAAACTTTACTTCTACAGCTAAAACATTGCATTTGAGATAAAATTTAAGTGTGACAAAATTTTACTTTTACAGCTAAATCCGCGATTAGCCGAAACACGATTGGCAGAAAAATACGATTGGCCGAAATACCATTGAGATCAATACAGTATTTTATAACATAATTGATACATTTGGCACAATAATTAAAAGATTTTCAAAAACATATTCGTTTCATCCAAAAGAAAATACGGAATTTCAAATGATCTAGGTAATGCAACCGTCCGTTGATCAGTTTCTAAAAATATTTCTTTATTTGAATTTAACAAATATGAATAATTTATGAAAATTAGAGAAAACTATATGAGATTGCCTTTATAGGTACATTTATTTATTATTATTAATGAAAATAGATATTTTCACCAATGTGCATACCAGTTATACAGACTAACACGGGCCGAAAACCAAACTGCACGCCATAATTAAATGGCATTATAGTTCAAATGTACTGCGCGATGAATCGGTTAATGGCTGCTTTTGCCCAAGAGCTGGAGATCAGCAAAACTATGGTGTTCCAGGCAATAGAGACGTTTGGACAAAATAGTTTATTGTAAAATTCCGTGAGACGTAAGCGGCAACGAAAATGATGACCGAGCAAATGTGAGATAAAGCAAGAAAGATAAATTTTTTGACTGCGTTGATGATCCACCGCGCAATGCAGCCTTAAATCTCTCAAACTATAAGCAGTTGCACTATCCAGCGCCGTGTTGCCGAGGTTGGCCTCCGCGGATGCATTGCCCGATGTAAACTACATGTATCAAAAATCAATATTGCCAAACGATTGAATTTTGCAAGACATAATTTGGAAAAATCGCTCTGTTTTTGGCAGAACGTGCTTTGGAGCGATGAAATCCAAGTTCAACTTGCTCAACCTCGTTTTTGTGGGTCGTTCAATTAGTACTCCGACAAGGACGGATGCACCAGTATCAGTATATTTTTCAGCACGGCAACGACCCCAAACACAGTGCTCTAAAAGTGAAATCCTATCTTAATGAGTGGCCATCGCAGAGTCCAGATCTTAACCCGATTGAGAACCTCTGGTTTCATGTTGAGCGTTAAATGGAGAGCCGTAATTTCCGTCGTATGCAAGAAATACTTCGAAATAAGGATTATCCGATAAAATATTAATACAAAACCATGAAAAGCTTTTTCACACTTATAAAAACACCATGCGTTCTTAACTATTTGTCCGGTAAGTTCTTGGTTCATTCACACTTCTAAATTTAATATTTAAGGATAGGGTCTTATTGATTAGTAATATGAGAATGTAGTCGGCACCCGAAGGCTGTGTATAAAAAAATCGTGCTTATTTATTTGTCCGCTACTGTATGTTAATAAATGCAAACACCCAATTAAAATAAAATCTTTTATTGAATTATATTCTTTTTTCTTAGATTATTTATTCTAGTTTCGTCGTAATGCAGCAAAGTTCGCAAAACTTCGTCTGTATGTTGGCCAAGTAAAGGTGGTGCAGATCTGGCTGTGTTTCCGGAATAACTGTACTTTACTGGTGGTCCAACCATACGTACGTTACCTGCCTGGGCATGCTCCAAATCTTTTACAATACCGATGGCACGTACATGAGGATCATTAAATACCTGTTTCATACTGTTAATTGGACCAACAGGAAAGGATACATCGTCAAATAACTGCATCCAGTAATCATTGTCTTTTCCCCTTAAAATATCTGAGAGAATTTTAATGATCTCTTCCCTATTTTTCACACGATCCTTGTTAGTGGCAAATCTAACGTCGTCAGCGATATATCCGATTTGAAGAATCTTGCATAGCTCTTGAAATTGTGCATCACTACCGGTTCCAAGGGTCAGATAACCGCTCTTAGTTTCAAACGATTGGTACGGAACAATAGACGAGTGTTCTGTACCCCAGCGTTTTGCTTCAAGATCAGCATTCAAGTAATTACTACCCACATTAATAAGACATGAAATTTGCGTGGAAAGCAGATCAACGTTAATATTCTGACCAAGACCTGTCTTATGCCGATGCAACAAAGCGGCCAGAATCGCGCCGTGTGCATATAGACCAGTAGCGATGTCTGTCATGGCAACACCAACCTTAGCCGGTGCGCCATCCTTTGGTCCAGTAATGTGCAGCAATCCACCCATCGATGCAGCAATAACATCGTATCCGGGTTTCTTAGCATATGGTCCCACTGATCCAAATCCACTGATCGAGCAGTATATCAACTGTGGGCACAATTCACGCAAATCTTCGTAGCCTAATCCCATTTCACTCAGTTTTCCAGGTAAATAGTTTTCCACAAGAACGTCACAGCGCTGTGCCAAGTCCAGCAGCACGTCACGACCACTTTTGAGATTCACACAGATACTTTTCTTATTCCGGTTAGGTGCCATGAAGTACACCGAGTCCTTGGTGTTTGGCATAAACGGTGGTCCCCACTTTCTGCACTCGTCTCCATAAAACGGACGCTCTACCTTTATCACCTCTGCGCCCAGATCGGCTAAAATCATCGTGCAGTACGGTCCGGCAACGATGCGTGTCAGGTCAAGCACTCTTACGCCGTCAAGCGGAAAATCGGCTGCATTACAAACTCCGGCTTTTGGTGACTTGTTGCTTGTGGACCCATTTCGTTGAGGCAGCCAAACGAGACGCGGCACAAAAAGTTGAGAAACAATTTTACTTTTAGCGAACCGTGAATGCAGCCACATGTTTATCGAGGTGTTTGCAGCGAGTGTGAGATGTGAGTGTTATTAAATGAAATGTAAACGTTGTGTATAAAGCTTCTTATCTATAATGCTAATAAGAAACATGTTGATATTCTGGTGTATTGAATGCACACTTGTGTTGATTGTATGTATGTTAAGGTATACTGTAGGCATATTGTGTCAGTGTACAATAATATACAGAGCAATGGCCTGTAATGTGTATGTGTATATATATCATGTTTACTAAACGATAAGCTTATAAAATGATGTACTTAATTTGACTTAATACTCATATAAGTGCGATTCAAGTGCATCTAACATGTAAGAATATGGTATTATATAATTGTATAATTGTAGTCCGCGATATGCATGCCCACAAAATATTTACATGCTAGCTGTAATATATAGTTAATTCGCAAAATTTAAAATCAAAAGTGATAAGTGTCGAGAGAAAGAAAATCATGACACAGTACTTTATTGTGTGAATTGATACGAATGTATACGTAGTAGTCGAATTTGCTCTTTGTAAATTAAATTATGGTCATTCAAATAGGTTAAAGAATGTATGCTCACCGAAAATAAAATTAAATCACACCGAAAAATATTATTGCTCACCAAAAAATACAAAAATGCATAGTGAATAATTCAAAAATACACAGTAAATGTTATAAAAACGAACACCAGGCTCCATATGAAAATCAAAATCAGAAACTTTCCAAGGTACTAATCCACAACTCTCTATCCACCCAATGGTTGTTTTTCCTTAGCGTGATTCAAAAGGTTTTGGAACTCAAAATTATGCGGTGGGCATATTTGCTAAACATTTTTTAATTTTTGCCTGGGCAAAACTAAATTTTGCGGAGGGAGAAGATTGTGATTAATTTGGATTGCAAAATTAAATTATACGGTGTGCGCTAAATTCGTAGCCATTCAAATATACTTTGGCAATTTAAAAAAAAATGACAAAAAATCTATGAATTGAATTGGGAGATATAATATCTTTTTATTTATTTTCGATTTTGCGAAATTACATATTGCTAATGGTGGTGCAGTGGTTTAAGTTTGACCAACATTTTAGAAAAAGGTCAATTAAGGGTTGAAAAGCGGGGCTAGAAGTGTTCATGGTAAAATACCTACCAAATAAAGAAAATATTAATAAAATTCGACTACCCATAAGATACGATAGAGGCATAAAGGTCATTGTTTGTAATTATGTTCCCTATATACATACGTGACTGTATTATACCGTACAGTACTGTAATTGATACAAACGTCCTGTATTTTGTATTTATTGTGTTTTGCGATAACTTTAATAATTAATAATAATTTTTTTATAAATTATTTGATCAGCCAAACTTATAAAAGTAGATAAAATGTATATTAGTTTTCAATAATAAACAACATTTAATTATTAACGAACGGCAGACCGAAGTGTTTTTCGAATGTAGCACTTTAAATCAGTAGGTTCCTCTTGCTATTAATAGCCTATTTCTGA